>JASCZW010005275.1:0-301502 GCA_034211315.2 Aedes japonicus | reverse complement strand
TAGAAGCATCCAATGTATTTATTGAAAGTAGAATTTCGTTGAGTGATATGCTATTAACTGTTACATCACTGATTGTTTCAGGAAGGTACGAGAAATACTGATAATCCCGATCATTAACGTCATGAGTAGTGTAAACATCCTGGAAGAAGTCTGTTACAGCGCTCCTAGCCGCGCGCATCGCCCCGGCCCCAAACCGGAGCGGCCAACTTTAAACGCGAATATCTCGAAATGGTGTTTTTTGCATATTGACTTTGCGGTGATATGGATTGGCAAAAAACTACTGAACCGATTTTCTTCAATTTTTTTTTAAAATTTTTGTAATGAATTTTGTGTGTGCTTGAACGGTCCATATTTTATGCACAAATCTTTATTTCGCCGAAATGATTTTTTTTAGTAAAACCTCCTGCGACCGAAAAATTCAATTTTTGCATTAAACGTTTCCGTATGCAATATATATATATATATATATATATATATATATATATATATATATATATATATATATATATATATATATATATAAACGATCGTTCAGATATACGGAATTACTCTAATCTAATGATTTTTTTTTATTTGTATGGTTTCAGTTGACCTGTTTGACCTGGGGAGTTATCACCGCAAGGCTCTTCCAAAAAAAAAGCGTTTAAGGGAAACAGCCACCCGTTAAAAACTATTTAACATATATTCACAAATTTTTGCATAAACATTGTCCACAGACTGTACGGTCAGAAAATAAAATCATTCATGTAATAAAAAAATTCTACATACCTAAAAAAAATCCAAACTTTCCTATTTTTGTTTCGACAAAAAAGGTATATAACCCCTTAAGAATTGCAAGCTAAATATCTCTCGAATAACATAAACTTGCTGTTTGGGATACCTGGGAATACCTACGAGGTACTATTTTAATATTGTCTTACCTCAATTAGGTATTCGTATAAAGGGTGTTTCGATCAAAGTTTTTATTAATAAGCCAAATTATTTTTCTTCTTCAAGCTCACATAATACAGAATACAGGAGAAATATTCAGCTAAGCTTCCTTTCTACCGAATGCAAATTGCAGGGTCCTTCGTTTAACATCTGTTATAAGATTCTGAATATTCTTCCTGTCCACTTTATTCGCCCCAGGACGCTAGTTTGCCCTGAACTGTTTCTCGCTCACACTAGTTTTTTGAGTCTTCTTAAAGTTCCGCTTGACGATGGCCCAATATTGTTCCATTGGGCGGAGCTCTGGCGTGTTGGGAGGGTTCTTGGCCTTGGGCACCACTTGAGCAGCATACCACTCCGTGGCCTTTTTTCCGTCATGACAATATGCCAAATCCGGCCACAATAGAACGGAACAATTGCATCGCATCAAGAAAGGCAGTAGACGTTTTTGTAGGCACTCGCTCAGATCAATTTCGTGGTTTATGGTTCCGGTCGCAATGTAAACGTTGCTCTTCAAGCGACAGGTACAGTTCAATGTACTTGAAAATATCTGCTATATTTTCATCCGGTTGCCATATAAAATTCCTGTCCAGGAAGCTGTTTAAAGTGTGCCTTGACGTAAGTTTCATCGTCCTGTACCACGCAATCAAACTTCGTCAGCATCGTCGTGTACAACTTATGCGATCGTGCTTTGGCCGACGTGTTTTGTTTATCGTCGCGATCTGGAGTCACCACTTTCTTGTAAGTCAACAGTCCAGCTCATTATTTAGCACTAGCCACGGTTAAAGGCGCCACTCCCAGCTTCTTTGCGACATCTCGGACGGAGAGGTTGGGGTTCCACTCGAAACAGCGGGCAACTGTTTTTGTCGTTGCTGTGGCCTCCGGCTTTCGATTTCCCGATCCAGCTTTCCTGGCTGTCGACAAACGTTCACCGACCACCTTTAATACGTTGATAACAGTTGATTTGGCCAAATTCAACAATTTCACCTACTTGGCGTGAGAGTAGTTTGGATTTTCGCCATGCACGTGCAAAATTTTGATGCGTTGCTTCTCTTCCTTCGACGACATTTTGATAACTGAAGTGCTAATCTCAAAATCAAAATAGAGGCAGATGCACACATCTTCAAAATGAGGAGTGTGCAAAAGTTTTTAATGGAAGATGTAAGGAAATGCTACATGTTTAAGGCGACCAAATTTTGATCGAAACACCCTTTAACATTGTGGGAACATTTTGATGGTATTATCCTCAGGTATTTTATCTCTTATGCAGCGCTGTTAAATACCAATCTATAAAGGGGGCCACTTTATACAAATTTCTGCTTTAAAGTTGCATACAGGAGGTGCTGGTAGACAAAACAGGTTTGAATGCAGTTTTACCGGGAGGAGGGCTATACAGCTAGAATAAAACTAAAATTGTTACTGTGTATGCGTGATAATGTTTGCACTATAGTACACATTACCCTTGCAAAGGGAAATAACAAACTAGTATCATATAAGTAACAAGTTCTGTTATCTCAGATATCGTTTTGATTTCCGCTGCTATCACATAACGAATTTTAGATGTCACCATTGGCTAGTTTTGTTATCACATGTTATCATTTTAAACATAGAATTTTTGACAAACGTTATTTATTGAACGAAAAACTATGAATGTTACAGGCATATTTGATCAAGAAATGTTTGCTTTTTATTGAAATGGTTTTGGTTCAGATATTAGCGTTAGAGTTTGATTTCAAATTGATAACATAGTTTGAAACTATTTCATATAGTCCTTAGCTCGGGCAGGTTCCCGTTTCACCTGTGCATACAATGTCTCGGTTTTCATTGCATGCACGTAAGCTATAGTTCAGCTATAGCTGGTAGGCTGCGAGTAAAAGAAGCCGATTTCTTTAGTTTGACAGTTTTACCATGACGAAGTGGCAGCGTATTCGTGATTTGTCTCACGCACAAATTTTACAAAAATGCAGTTCAATCGCCGTGGGAGTGTCCGGTGAACCGTGACCGATCTTAGACCGATAAAGGGAAGGACAACTATCAGCATAGGTGATCACAAGAGATCAGCTTGGATTCCGAGGGTTATCGCTGTCATTTAAAGGAATATTTGGGCGAATTCAGTGCATTAAATTATGAAAATGGCGAAAAAACACGGGATCAGCGGCTTTACGGCACGGAAGATCATAATGGAAGATTACGGAGCACAATCGACGGCACGGATAAAAACTCATAATTACCAACCTCATCCGGGAGCAATGTAAGAAAATCATGAACTTCCTCAAGCGAGATAATCCGGTAATCCTGTTCACTGACGAGAGCATGTTTATCTTAAATTTCGGTTCAAATTCCAGAGCCGATCGCTATATTAGTTCTATCTTGGTAAAAAACATGGCCGACGAGCATAAATACGTCTCTGACCAAGAATCCTGCTACCGTTATGGCGTTTGGATTGGTGGCTTCCGTGGGCAAGACATGAACTTGGTGTTCATTACAGAAGATGACAAAATAAACACGGAGGTCTTCGTAAGGATTAGTTGTAGGAATGTTCTTCAGTGAATCAAGGAGCAGTACGGCCCGAAGCCAAAATGAGGCTCCTTGCCACACTTCGAACCGCACTCAGAAGTGGTTGCAGGAAAATCTGCCGTTCTGGGCGAAATATATGTGGCTGCCATCCAGCCCCGATTTTAATCCACTTGATTACTCAGTATGTCACGTCATGACGTGACACTATTTCATATAGTCCTTAGTCCTTAAAGACCAAGGCCTGTTCTAAGTGCCACCCGAGTACAGCAAGCGTCAGATAATTTAGCTGTATGTACCTGGAGAGAAATGGTTCCAGGCTACATAATTAGGACCTAGCGTGCGTTCCGGAAGCGAGTGGAGTCCGTAATTGCAGCAACTGGAAACTCGCTCGATGATTTAAGACGTAACCCATTTAGATTTTTTCTTCATTTTTACAAAATACCAAAGTTTTTAAATTTTGACATTGCTCAATGGTGCAAAAATTATCACGCATACGGTAAATAAATAGCTAGAAATTTTCGGAATGCTCTGAATTCTATTATTTTTTTTCATACAGGTGTCCAGTGTACATTTTTTTAGTTCTGACCCACACCCTAGTAGGTTTGGCATCAATTCCAGTCGACGCCGTTGGGATTTTCTGTAACAGAATATCTCTACTCATGTCTTCCTTCGAAAGGGAAGTAAAGCAATTGGTCCCGGCCTATGTGTTGATGGGTTCGATATGTGGGGCCCAGGTCGTTTCCCTAGCCTGACGAACCAGCCTCAGGCTGAAGGTAACGTAAAATATAAGACAACAATAATAACATTAAGCTTTAATTATTCAAAACTAATGTGACTGTTTCTCTCTAGCAAAGCAAAGTACCACAAGGCTCCAAGAGTGGCAAGTAGTTTTTTCTTAGACAAAAGATTTGAAGAGAAGGTTTACAGGTTCCGTTAAAGCACGACATTTTGTGAAAATTGAATAGAAGTAGTTTGAAATTGAGAGTAGGGCTTTTGAAAAGCAGTATTTCGAAGCAAGCACACAATCCTTTGCCACACATCCCCAATGCGGGGTAGGTCAAGGCAGGAAATTGCTTGAAATTTTTTTTACATGAAGCCAATGGTTATTTTTGGGAGATTTATTTAAATAAAAATCTATTTTTCTAATATAATCTAATCGCATCATCTGGTTGAAGTAAAAATTTAGTATTTTTGAGCAATCAACTCTTATATGAACTTTTTTCTTTTTTCAATCATGGACAGTTGTTATTTCTTATTTGAAATTTCGCAGTATGATAATCTGACTGGGAGATTATTCCTTTTTTTAATCCTGCTCATGATTCAAAAACGGAAAATATCGAAATTCAAAATTTTCGAATTTAAATTTTTTAAATTTGCTAACATGTCTTGTCGAAGATTGAATTTTGGTTTCCTGGTAATCATTGAAACGAAAACTCTAGTTTCATTCTTCAATCCCAAGCAGTTTTTTTTTTCATTTTAAAGCCTAAAATCCGCTAACATGCCTCTTTGAATTATGTTTTTCATTTCTAAAATTAAAACAGAAAGCGGTTTCAGCGAAACAAAAACAAATAAATGAATTAAAGCGTGTCAGGTATAATTTTTTATATAAAATAGTCGCGTTAGTAGTTTGAGTCAACGTAAGAATTGTGTTTTTTTTAAATTGAGGTTTTGAAAATGACATCGCGACAACCGAAGCTGCGAAATCTTATTTTAGATAAGTGGCTAGAAAATTCTAATCGTTCACAGAACACAATCATGAATTAGATCGGGGTGATGCAACAAACGGTGTCGAATGTCATCAGCAAGTTTATACAAACCAATACGGTTCAGAGGAAGCCAACTAAGCAGCCAAAATGGAAAACACGTAACAAACAAGATGAGAAACAAGTGGTGAAAGCATTCAAGAGGAAGCTCAACGTGTCGGTCAGAATTGTTTCCAACTGTGCAGGACGTCCAGATGAAACCTTGCCGAGATGATAAAGGGCTTGAAATAGCAAAAAGTCGTGCCCGAAAGCTAAATGTTTCGTTGGTGAGCGGTTCCATATCATTTCAGCAACGAGTAGTTTTCATATTTTTTTATTTGCATGAAACCTTGCATACACGTTTTTGGGGAAGAAAAACGCCGTTTTGCATACTTGGTTCGCCATTTTGAATCTAGCCTTACTTATGAGAAGGGCCTATGAAAAATGCACATGATATCTTCAAAAAATTGTATCTCGGAAACGGTTTGTCCGATTGGTTTGGTGTCTTGGGTGAAGTTTTAGACAATTGTTGGTGCTATATGGAGAAAATATGCACGGTAAAAAAAAGTTTGGGTTTTGTGTTTTGAACTAAAATATAGGTTTTCCCTTAAAAGTGACCTGTCAATAATTTTTTAATTATTCTTAAGTTATAGCTGACTTAAAATGCTATCTAGTGCACAGTGAGTTGTTCTGGAGAAAAAGGTTACAATGAAAAAAAAAATTTTAAAAAAATTACAATTTTCAAAAAAGCTATTAAAAAAAGTCAAAAAAGTTTGTCATCCTAATTTTATGAAAGAACATCAAGTTTGCAAGCAAAAAGTACTTCGGTAACATTTTTCTAAGATGCACCGTTTAGAAGATATTACTGATTCAATATTGATTTTTTGATAACTTAATAAGTTTTGGCCCTTTTCGGATGTACTCCGTGTTTTTTCAGTTTCAAAAGTATTTTTTTCGGAAAGATTGGAAAGTTTTGAGTTAAAATGACACTGACAGCTTAAAGATTTGAGTGAAATTCTCTGCTTTAAAAGTATTTTGAAAAACAAGTTACAAAATCCCACTATCAGGAACAATGATTTCTTCCAATTATTTTTGGTGTATTGTGTTGAAAATGTGCATTCAACTCTTGCATATCGCCTAACAGTTTAATCCATTTAAACTGGATGTGTTTATACTGTGCATATTTTCTCTCTATAGCCGAACATTGCCCCAGACATCAAACCGATGAGACAACTCGATTTCGAGATACACCTTTTTGAGAACTGCAAATGCAAGCTCCTCAATTAGCAAGATTCAAAAGAGCGAATTAAGCTTATTTTTCAGGGATGGTGATTGTGCGCAATAAAAAATAACATTATATGTTGGATATCATCAGTTTATTTTTATTAAATTATTGTTTACACAACTTTCTTAACAATATCGAATATTTTGGCATCATTGTCAGGACAGTTTGAATAAAGCTTTGCCTTTATTGTATTTTCTGATAGAGGAAGAAATGAGTGGAATTTTTTTAATTTTTAATTCAATTTTCCTTGAATTGTTTTTGCATTATTATATTGATTATTTAGCTGCAAAGACATATTTTCGTATTCTTCTGTAGTAGAATAACAAAATGACAACTTTGTAAGTTCTTCTTCTTTTCGTTTGTTTGCCCAATTAAACAACTCTCTTGCAGTCTTTATCGGGTGTTCGCGTTCTTTGGCTAAACTTGCTCTGGTAGCCATGCGTTTTATCGTACCTCCAATAGCATCGCATGGACCTTTTCCGTGCGATGTTGCGAAGAAATGCCATTCAGCATCAATACCATACTTTGACTTAAATTTACAAAGGCTAGAAAAGTTTTTTCGGTTTTTATACTGTGAAGCAGCACCATCTGACATAAAATAAATTTTTTTTATGTTTTTATTTTGATCAATTTGTAAAAAGTTTATCATTTTATCAATAAACAAATTAACAGCGACTGAATCATGTCTTAGTTCTTCAGAAATTATAATGAAGCTAAAATGTTTAATTTGCATATTTTCAGTATAATATATTACGAAAGGATGGATTGTGGTCTGTTGCACGTTTCAATGGTGTGATTGAACTTCATCCTGCAAAATGAAGCTGTAATTTTCAGAAAAGTCACAAATAGCTAAAAATTCACCATCTTGCAAGTTTTGTTTTGTAGTTTTCAAAAAATTTGATTGTTCGGTTTTTACAAAATCATGCGGAATCAAACTTTCTAATTTTGAGCTAAAAAATGAAACAAACTCATCGGTTTGCTTTACAATAGTTTCTAAATCACATCTGTCAGTGGTAACCCATTGTTCGAATGAAAGCTTTTCAACAAAGTTTTCTTCCAGTTGTTTCAATAAACTGTCTTCTAAAACTGAGGTATCTGGGCAGTTTTTACATCTTCGTAGATGGCAATGAGTTGTCTTATTTTCGCAAAGTAATCTATTCGTGAATGTTTTTAGATCATTCAAGACATTGTATTTTTTTAAGCTATGTAGAATTAAATTGACATTTTCATGCGTAGTGCAAACGCAAACATTATGTGTTCCTGTGATAGTCAATAGTTCACATTGCCTTGGCCGGAGGCTTGCAAATGATGAAAACCATATTTTTACATTGACGTACATTTCATTAAAGCGATTAAAAGCTTCTCTCAATGTCATCATTAACAATCTTTTCTGAACAGCTAATCTCTTATTTCCTGTCTTTACGCTAACAAAATCTCTTTGGCCTGGCATTGCACGGCTTATATCATCGTCCTCAAAAAAATTCAAAACCAGTTCTTTTGTTTCATTACTCAAAGCTTTTCCAGAGCTTGAACCTTGAAATGAATCAAATACATTATCTCTTTCCTTTCTTGCATCTGATGCCATATTTCTACTCGTTTCAAATTCGTCTACAATTTTTTGTACTGACCATGATTTTGGTAACAATGATAAAATTAATAGTTTTTCTTGCCTTGTGGCTGAATTTGAAAATTTCATTTTCATATTTTCTATGACTTCATCAAACTCGTTTGCTTTTTCTGTTTTAGCGTCTAATTTAAAAAGATTTCTTCGTACACCTTTGACGATTTCAGCGCACTTTTTTTCAGGATAGTGAACATTTTTAACCTTACCTAAATCTATAGGCGAAACACGAATAGCTGCTATTCCTCGGTTGAATATTTCGACGTCTACAGGCATCGTGAAGTCTTCATTTGATTGAATTGTGCTTAGCGTTGACGCTGATGGTATCGTGACCAAACTTTCATAGCTTTGCGAATCAGGTACATCAGGTATGGTCTGAACAGTTGGCATCCTTGAGCCGCCGTTTACGCTTTGTTCTTCGTTTTGGGTGAGGTGAGCTCTTGAATCAATATGTAGACGGAAAGACGAACAAATACGAAAATCCTTGGTGTTGAGTGTGGATACCTTGGAAAATCCAATTGATTTTAGTTTTTGGATGATACCATCCGTGAGATATCGCAGCTCTTTCGAACACTGAATGTCTTTGAATGGGCGAATACATTTTATTTTACTCGTTTTGTAATCTGTAACATAGACAATATTTTCCAATTGTTAGTTTTGTACGAAAATATCACAAAACATATAATTAAAATGTGTATTTAAAACTTACCTTTGCACCAAAACGTGTTACACTTTCCTTTACAATTATTATGTTATCAAACAACACTAGATCTCGTTCAAAAACACAGGATTATGAGCTGAAATTACTATAATCACTATGCTACTAGCAACCTTTCTGCATTTACTGTTTGGTAGATACTGGATTAATTCAGAACCGAGTCAGACATTATTATACAGCTCACGGGTAGAAATCATAGAATACTGGGTAAAGACTGTTGGAAGATAGGTGGAGTTGAACGCTCAGGTATCGTCGAACCTTCAGGTACGAGTTTGGAGAGTTGGAGCGAGGTAGATTTGCTGGCATAGGTATATTGTTATTGAAGAAGATTGTAAATTGTATATACCTGGAATGAATAAAGAGTGCGGCGGTTGTTGATTGAGGTATCAGTCGGCAGCCGTCTAGTTTGATGGAAGGTGACTAAGACTGCGTTCTATTTGTTTATTATTAAGAAACGGTCATCGACAGAGCTAGCCTCGTTATGGCCAGCGTGGCCATGGTGGACTAGTTCCAACAAAGACCATGTTTACAATCACCAACTGTACGTAGTACAGCTAACTGGTATCTAATTACCTGTATCTAATACTTGTTAGCACGTTTTCAGCACAACGCACCAAAAATCACTTGAAGAAATCATTGTTCCTGATAGTGGGATTTTGTAACTTATTTTTCAAAAAACTTTTAAGGCAGAGAATTTCACTCGAATCTTTAAGTTGTCAGTGTCATTTTAACTCAAAATTTTCCAATCTTTCCGAAAAAAATACTTTTGAAACTGAAAAAACACGGAGTACATCCGAAAAGGGCCAAAACTTATTAAGTTATCAAAAAAATCAATATTAAATCAGTAATATCTTCTAAACGGTGCATCTTAGAAAAATGTTACCGAAGTACTTTTTGCTTGCAAACTTGATGTACTTTCATAAAATTAGGGTGACAAACTTTTTTGACTTTTCTTAATAGCTTTTTTGAAAATTGTAATTTTTTAAATTTTTTTTTTTCATTGTAACCTATTTTTCTCCAGAACAACTCACTGTGCACTAGATAGCATTTTAAGTCAGCTATAACTTAAGAATGATTAAAAAATTATTGACAGGTCACTTTTAAGGGAAAATCTATATTTTAGTTCAAAACACAAAAATCAAACTTTTTTTTACCGTGCATGTTTTCTCCATATAGCACCAACAATTGTCTAAAACTTCGCCGAAGACACCAAACCAATCGGACAAACCGTTTCCGAGATACAATTTTTTGAAGATATCATGTGCATTTTTCATAGGCCCTTCTCATAAGTAAGGCTAGATTCAAAATGGCGAACCAATTATGCAAAACGGCGTTTTTCTTCCCCAAAAACTTGTTTGCAAGGTTTCATGCAAATCAAAAAATCCACTTTTAGATTGGAGCCGTGTAAAAAAAGACTAAATAGAGTTGATAAATTCGCAAGCTTAAACATTTTATATTGCTTAGATTTTTTTTGTATGCGCTACCTTTCCACGCAATGGTCAAAATACAGTTTTTAAAATTTTGAGTATATACACCAAAAATTGTGAATTTTTTGAAAAGCTGCCATATGATTACTTTTGGCCCAAAACGTAAAATGTGAGGTCGGCCCAAAACGTAAACGTAAGGTCGATATGTTGTGTCGTTCTGGAGTTATTGCCGAAAACAACCCGTGTAAAAAAAACCGTGCAAAAAGAAACAATAGTGTATTAGCGTTAGGGTAAAATTCAAGTCTTTTTATTGCAAAAGTATAAAGTAACATACGTGAGGAAAATAAACGTGGAGAAATTTTTTTTTTTTTAATTGCTGCTAAACGTACAACGTTTGTTTGAGGATACAACATTTTAATTCCGCACATGCTTTCTTCCAATAACGAGTTTCTCAGCCCTCAAAACCTCGCATCTGTATGAATTTATCAGTTGACCTAGTCAGTTGTGCTTAGTTATAGGTGTACTTGTGCAAATGCGAATTTTCAAATTTTGCTCAGATTGTAATTCTCTTACCATTATGTACGGCTGTCCAATTTGCTTACACAATTTTGACGAATTCTATAGGTCTGCATTGATTTTCAACTCAACTCAGATTTGGGTAAGATTTCATTGAGGAAAAGCTTTTGATGGTGATTAAAAAAACAGCTAAGACAGATAATTGCTTTTGATAAACTTCCCATGGAGGTAATTATTTTGGGACGCAGCTGGGGGACGTTGGGCTGGTTCGCCGAATTGGGTACCATATCGATATTCAGCAGCTCCATCTTCTCCAACGATCGATTCGAGTAGTGGGCCGACGCCAGTTCCAGCCAGAACACCGCCTCTTCGCCCTTATGGGATTTCTTGATGAACGACGCAACTTCCGGAAGGCATTTCGTACTATAAATTTCCCCGTTCACGGCCAGTCCGGATCGATAGAAGAGCTGTTTTGACATCCCTTTCTCGCTGTTTGTCAGCCACAGCAGCACCTTCTTCAGGGAACTTGGTGTGTGAAATGAACTTCATCTCGGAGCTTACTTCCTTCGTGGGGGAAGTAAAATACGAAGTGCCCTACCAGTCATTGCCATTCAGCGTGTGATAGGTCTCGTCATCCATCACCACCGCCACTTCGCGATTCGCCGGGAAAATCGAGTTGACCATCTTATTAAGCCACTGCCGCTGCGTCATTGCCTGCAGCTCCGAAACCATTGGACATGATTTCCGCTTCCGGACATGTATGTTCATGTTCGCAAGGCAGTTTTTCACTGTTTGGCCGGTTGAACCGACCTTCCGGCCAAGCCCTTTTCCGTCGGTCTCCCTCCTCAGCAACCCTTAGAGCTTGTCGCTTAGGGTCGTCGTCCGTGCCGGAACGGGCGTATCCGGTGTCCACGCAGTTTTTTTTTTGTTTTGCACTGAACGCGCACACTTCTGAACGGAGTTGCTCCACTGTTTTTGCCATCACGGTTAGAGTTCGACTTATAGAGCTGTCAAATGTTGTCTGTGTTGACTTACGGGTTACTATGATTGATGCTGCATGGGTAGTTTTTTTTCGGAAGTTGTTCCGGCCCTATATTGGAAATTTATTATTATTATATGAAATTTTAGTGCCTTGCATTCGTTGATTGTTTCGTGAACTTCAGTTTTTTTAATGCTGAAAAAAAAACATTATTTTTTCTAAAGACTGGACTCGGAAAAAATGAGACACACAAAAATTATCACCAAAAAATTTCCACCATTTCAAATCGGATACTACACAAATTTTCAGGGATTAAATAACAATATATACGCTTTGTTTTTTATTTTTTGTATTCTTCCCAGCGCGGAAGTAACGATCTTTGATGAAGTTTGCAGAAGCAGATAATTTCTCATCTCCATGCAAAGCGCTAGGAGTGGACAGTAATTTTATTGCTAGAACGAATAGACATGAAGAGAAAGTGTATTGATAGTTCTGTATAGGGCAACGGCAGGCTTTGAAATTGAAAGATACAAGTTTGAAAACGAGCGGAGGGCATTTGAACTGTAGTATCCGATCACGCACATAATCCTTTGTCATACTACCCACTGCAGGATAGGCAAGGGGGAGCTGAATGCTCTTAACACTGCTCATGAGATCTTGGGCGAGGCTTTGTCCATCTTCCTTATACAATTTCTTCCAGTTTTTCTTCAATGCTTCATCGGTTTTGAATGTTTTTCCGCTTTTCTTCAACTTATTCTTCATTATCACCCAAAACTTTCCGATCCGACGAAGTTCTGATGTATTTGGCAGGTTCGCCTCCTTCGGGACCACATTAACGCCCTTCGCTTCGTACCAATCCATTACAGGCTTGGCGTAATGACACGAAGCGAGATCCGGCCAGAACAGCGTGGGACCCCGGTAAGAGCGGAGGAAGGGCAGCAAGCGCTTCTGCAAGCATTCTTCTCGATATATCTGCCCGTTTATGGTGCCGGTTGTAACGAACGGCTTGCTGTACCGTCCGCACTCACAGATCGCCTGCCACAACAAGTACTTCTTCGCGTATTTGTCCATCTTTCTGTTCCGGAACTTTTCCGGAACCTCCATGGACGGGACGTACCGACAAAAATCTCGAGGCCGGGGATTTGTTTGGTGTCCGCCTTGATATATGTCTCGTCGTCCATGACGAGAAAGGCTGGCTTGACCGCGCACGCAATTTGACACCGTGTTTTGCTTGTCAGTCCGGTTTGGCGCCTTCCTGACCTTAAAAACACGTAGCCCAGCTCGCTTTATGATCTGCTGGACGAACCACTTCGACGAATTGACCTTTTTGGCCACGTCTAGGGTGGAAAGGTTCGGGTTATTCTTAAAGTACTGCCTTATCTTCCGCGCCTTTTCTGGGTATTCGTCTCCTGGAAGATCTTCACAACGCGGGACACGGTGGAATGGTGGATTCCAAGCCTTTTGCCGATGCATCTGTGCGACTGACCAGGATTATCGATCACCGCGCCCAAGATTTGCTGGTGTAGCTCTTCTTGTTTCGAATGCATATTGAAAACTACTAAACAGATCGCAATTGAGCATGAGCATGAGCATGATTGACCGCCCGAGGTTGCTACCCCGTTATTGCCAGATCAGCTGTTATTACACAAAGAACCAAAGGATGATACTTGGGACTAGCATACATCCTCAATGTGTAAAAACTGGTGATCTTAAACTAAGGCAATACCGGCGCCGGCCTCGTCCGAATGCAGGTCAAATAGGGAATGGGTAGGAATATGTTGACGTGATACTCGCTTTGTTGGAAGCCGAGAACACCTCTGCACTTCCACGAGAAATCACTGGGATGTTGGATAAAATGATTGGGTTGGCAGCCGGATCCGTTTTGGTAAACGGTGTGCTGAATTCAACTGACGTCGGCAGCGAATAAGATATTTAATAATGTTCCCGATTTATTCTCTGTACAGAGATTCACATTAATGCTATTCAAATTTTGGCACCGATTTAAACCAACAGTAAGGATGCTATTGGGGCCACTCACAAGTGTGGGTGGTTTATTTCAATAGAATACAAGAAAACGTTAAGAACATCGAGTTTGAGGACCGATTTAAACCAACAGTAGGGATGCCGTTGGGGCCACTCACAAGTGTGGGTGGTTTATTTCAGCAGAATACATAAGTATTTTAAAACACCGAGTTTGAGGACCAATTTAAACCAACAGTAGGGATGCTGTTGGGGCCATTCACAAGTGTGGGTGGTTTATTTCAGCAGAATAAAAAAGTATTTTAAAACACCGAGCTTGAGGACCGATTTAAACCAACAGTAGGGATGCTATTGGGGCCACTCACAAGTGTGGGTGGTTTATTTCAATGAAATACAAGAATACGTAAAGAACATCAATTTGACGACCGATTTAAACCAACAGCAGGGATGCTGTTGGGGCCACTTACAAGTGTGGGTGGTTTATTTCAATGGAATACAAGAATACGTTAAGATTATCAAGTTTGACGACCGATTTAAACCAACCGTAAGGATGCTGTTGGGGCCACTCACAAGTGTGGGTGGTTTATTTCAGCAGAATACAAAAGTATTTTAAAACACCGAGTTTGAGGACCGATTTAAACCAACAGTAAGGATGCTGTTGGGGCCACTCACAAGTGTGGGTGGTTTATTTCAGCAGAATACAAAAGTATTTTAAAACACCGAGTTTGAGGACCGATTTAAACCAACAGTAGGGATGCTGTTGAGGCAACTCACAAGTGTGGGTGGTTTATTTCAATGGAATAGAAGAATATGTTAAGAACATCGAGTTTGACGACCGATTTAAACCAACAGTAGGGATGCTGTTGGGGCCACTCACAAGTGTGGGTGGTTTATTTCAGCAGAATAAAAAAGTATTTTAAAACACCGAGTTTGAGGACCGATTTAAACCAACAGTAGGGATGCTATTGGGGCCACTCACAAGTGTGGGTGGTTTATTTCAATGAAATACAAGAATACGTTAAGAACATCAAGTTTGACGACCGATTTAAACCAACAGCAAGGATGCTGTTGGGGCCACTCACAAGTGTGGGTGGTTTATTTCAATGGAATACAAGAATACGTTAAGAACATCAAGTTTGACGACCGATTTAAACCAACAGTAAGGATGCTGTTGGGGCCACTCACAAGTGTGGGTGGTTTATTTCAATGAAATACAAGAATACGTAAAGAACATCAAGTTTGACGACCGATTTAAACCAACAGCAGGGATGCTGTTGGGGCCACTCACAAGTGTGGGTGGTTTATTTCAATGGAATACAAGATTACGTTAAGAACATCAAGTTTGACGACCGATTTAAACCAACAGTAAGGATGCTGTTGGGGCCACTCACAAGTGTGGGTGGTTTATTTCAGCAGAATACAAAAGTATTTTAAAACACCGAGTTTGAGGACCGATTTAAACCAACAGTAGGGATGCTGTTGGGGCCACTCACAAGTGTGGGTGGTTTATTTCAATGGAATAGAAGAATATGTTAAGAACATCGAGTTTGACGACCGATTTAAACCAACAGTAGGGATGCTGTTGGGGCCACACACAAGTGTGGGTGGTTTATTTCAGCAGAATAAAAAAGTATTTTAAAACACCGAGTTTGAGGAACGATTTAAACCAACAGTAGGGATGCTATTGGGGCCACTCACAAGTGTGGGTGGTTTATTTCAATGGAATACAAGAATAGGTTAAGAACATCAAGTTTGACGACCGATTTAAACCAACAGCAGGGATGCTGTTGGGGCCACTCACAAGTGTGGGTGGTTTATTTCAATGGAATACAAGAATACGTTAAGAATATCAAGTTTGACGACCGATTTAAACCAACAGTAAGGATGCTGTTGGGGCCACTCACAAGTGTGGGTGGTTTATTGCAACAGAATAAAAAAGTATTTTAAAACACCGAGTTTGAGGACCGATTTAAACCAACAGTAGGGATGCTATTGGGGCCACTCACAAGTGTGGGTGGTTTATTTCAGCAGAATAAAAAAGTATTTTAAAACACCGAGTTTGAGGACCGATTTGAACCAACAGTAGGGATGCTATTGGGGCCACTCACAAGTGTGGGTGGTTTATTTCAATGGAATACAAGAATACGTTAAGAACATCAAGTTTGACGACCGATTTAAACCAACAGCAGGGATGCTGTTGGGGCCACTCACAAGTGTGGGTAGTTTATTTCAGCAGGATAAAAAAGTATTTTAAAACACCGAGTTTGAGGACCGATTTAAACCAACAGTAGGGATGCTATTGGGGCCACTCACAGGTGTGGGTGGTTTATTTCAATGGAATACAAGAATACGTTAAGAACATCAAGTTTGACGACCGATTTAAACCAACAGCAGGGATGCTGTTGGGGCCACTCACAAGTGTGGGTAGTTTATTTCAGCAGAATAAAAAAGTATTTTAAAACACCGAGTTTGAGGACCGATTTAAACAAACAGTAGGGATGCTATTGGGGCCACTCACAAGTGTGGGTGGTTTATTTCAATGGAATACAAGAATACGTTAAGAACATCAAGTTTGACGACCGATTTAAACCAACAGCAGGGATGCTGTTGGGGCCACTCACAAGTGTGGGTAGTTTATTTCAATGGAACAAAGGAATACGGTAAGAAGACCGATTTGAACCAACAGTAAGGATGCTGTTGGGGCCACTCACAAGTGTGGGTGGTTTATTTCAGCAGAATACAAAAGTATTTTAAAACACCGAGTTTGAGGACCGATTTAAACCAACAGTAAGGATGCTGTTGGGGCCACTCACAAGTGTGGGTGGTTTATTTCAGCAGAAAACAAAAGTATTTTAAAACACCGAGTTTGAGGACCAATTTAAACCAACAGTAGGGATGCTGTTGGGGCCACTCACAAGTGTGGGTGGTTTATTTCAATGGAATAGAAGAATATGTTAAGAACATCGAGTTTGACGACCGATTTAAACCAACAGCAGGGATACTGTTGGGGCCACACACAAGTGTGGGTGGTTTCTTTCAGCAGAATAAAAAAGTATTTTAAAACACCGAGTTTGAGGACCGATTTAAACCAACAGTAGGGATGCTATTGGGGCCACTCACAAGTGTGGGTGGTTTATTTCAATGAAATACAAGAAAAGGTTAAGAACATCGAGTTTGACGACCGATTTAAACCAACAGCAGCGATGCTGTTGGGGCCACTCACAAGTGTGGGTGGTTCATTTCAATGGAATACAAGAATACGTTAAGAACATCAAGTTTGACGACCGATTTAAACCAACAGTAAGGATGCTGTTGGGGCCACTCACAAGTGTGGGTGGTTTATTTCAGCAGAATACAAAAGTATTTTAAAACACCGAGTTTGAGGACCGATTTAAACCAACAGTAAGGATGCCGTTGGGGCCACTCACAAGTGTGGGTGGTTTATTTCAGCAAAATAAAAAAGTATTTTAAAACACCGAGTTTGAGGACCGATTTAAACCAACAGTAGGGATGCTATTGGGGCCACTCACAAGTGTGGGTGGTTCATTTCAATGGAATACAAGAATACGTTAAGAACATCAAGTTTGACGACCGATTTAAACCAACAGCAGGGATGCTGTTGGGGCCACTCACAAGTGTGGGTAGTTTATTTCAGCAGAATAAAAAAGTATTTTAAAACACCGAGTTTGAGGACCGATTTAAACCAACAGTCGGGATGCTATTGGGGCCACTCACAGGTGTGGGTGGTTTATTTCAATGGAATACAAGAATACGTTAAGAACATCAAGTTTGACGACCGATTTAAACCAACAGCAGGGATGCTGTTGGGGCCACTCACAAGTGTGGGTAGTTTATTTCAGCAGAATAAAAAAGTATTTTAAAACACCGAGTTTGAGGACCGATTTAAACCAACAGTAGGGATGCTATTGGGGCCACTCACAAGTGTGGGTGGTTTATTTCAATGGAATACAAGAATACGTTAAGAACATCAAGTTTGACGACCGATTTAAACCAACAGCAGGGATGCTGTTGGGGCCACTCACAAGTGTGGGTAGTTTATTTCAATGGAACAAAGGAATACGGTAAGAAGACCGATTTGAACCAACAGTAAGGATGCAGTAGGGATGCTATTGGGGCCACTCACAAGTGTGGGTGGTTTATTTCAGCAGAATACAAAAGTATTTTAAAACACCGAGTTTGAGAACCGATTTAAACCAACAGTAAGGATGCTGTTGGGGCCACTCACAAGTGTGGGTAGTTTATTTCAATGGAATACAAGAATACGTTAAGAACACCGAGTTTGAGGACCGATTTAAACCAACAGTAAGGATGCTATTGGGGCCACTCACAAGTGTGGGTGGTTTATTTCAATGGAATACAAGAATACGTTAAGAACATCGAGTTTGAGGATCGATTTAAACCAACAGTAGGGATGCCGTTGGGGCCACTCACAAGTGTGGGTGGTTTCTTTCAGCAGAATACAAAAGTATTTTAAAACACCGAGTTTGAGGACCGATTTAAACCAACAGTAAGGATGCCGTTGGGGCCACTCACAAGTGTGGGTAGTTTATTTCAATGGAATACAAGAATACGTAAAGAACACCGAGTTTGTGTACCGATTTAAACCTACAGTAGGGATGCTGTTGGGGCCACATGTGTGGGTGGTTTATTTCAGCATAATACAAAAGTATTTTAAAACACCGAGCTTGAGGACCGATTTAAACCAACAGTAGGGATGCTGTTGGTGCCACTCACAAGTGTGGGTGGTTTATTCAATGGGATACAAGAATACGCTTAGAACATCGAGTTTGAGGATTGATTTAAACCAACAGTAGGGATGCTGTTGGGGCCACTCACAAGTGTGAATAGTTTGTTCAGCAGAATAAAAAAGTATTTTAAAACACCGAGTTTGAGGACCGATTTAAACCAACAGTAGGGATGCTATTGGGGCCACTCACAAGTGTGGGTGGTTTATTTCAATGGAATACAAGAATACGTTAAGAACACCAAGTTTGACGACCGATTTAAACCAACAGCAGGGATGCTGTTGGGGCCACTCACAAGTGTGGGTAGTTTATTTCAGCAGAATAAAAAAGTATTTTAAAACACCGAGTTTGAGGACCGATTTAAACCAACAGTAGGGATGCTATTGGGGCCACTCACAGGTGTGGGTGGTTTATTTCAATGGAATACAAGAATACGTAAAGAACATCAAGTTTGACGACCGATTTAAACCAACAGCAGGGATGCTGTTGGGGCCACTCACAAGTGTGGGTAGTTTATTTCAGCAGAATAAAAACGTATTTTAAAACACCGAGTTTGAGGACCGATTTAAACCAACAGTAGGGATGCTATTGGGGCCACTCACAAGTGTGGGTGGTTTATTTCAATGGAATACAAGAATACGTTAAGAACATCAAGTTTGACGACCGATTTAAACCAACAGCAGGGATGCTGTTGGGGCCACTCACAAGTGTGGGTAGTTTATTTCAATGGAACAAAGGAATACGGTAAGAAGACCGATTTGAACCAACAGTAAGGATGCTGTTGGGGCCACTCACAAGTGTGGGTGGTTTATTTCAGCAGAATACAAAAGTATTTTAAAACACCGAGTTTGAGGACCGATTTAAACCAACAGTAAGGATGCTGTTGGGGCCACTCACAAGTGTGGGTGGTTTATTTCAGCAGAATACAAAAGTATTTTAAAACACCGAGTTTGAGGACCAATTTAAACCAACAGTAGGGATGCTGTTGGGGCCACTCACAAGTGTGGGTGGTTTATTTCAATGGAATAGAAGAATATGTTAAGAACATAGAGTTTGACGACCGATTTAAACCAACAGTAGGGATGCTGTTGGGGCCACACACAAGTGTGGGTGGTTCATTTCAGCAGAATAAAAAAGTATTTTAAAACACCGAGTTTGAGGACCGATTTATATCAACAGTAGGGATGCTATTGGGGCCACTCACAAGTGTGGGTGGTTTATTTCAATGAAATACAAGAATAGGTTAAGAACATCAAGTTTGACGACCGATTTAAACCAACAGTAAGGATGCTGTTTGGGCCACTCACAAGTGTGGGTGGATTATTTCAGCAGAATACAAAAGTATTTTAAAACACCGAGTTTGAGGACCGATTTAAACCAACAGTAAGGATGCTGTTGGGGCCACTCACAAGTGTGAGTAAAGCAGAATAAAAAAGTATTTTAAAACACCGAGTTTGAGGACCGATTTAAACCAACAGTAGGGATGCTATTGGGGCCACTCACAAGTGTGGGTGGTTTATTTCAATGGAATACAAGAATACGTTAAGAACATCAAGTTTGAGGACCGATTTAAACCAACAGCAGGGATGCTGTTGGGGCCACTCACAAGTGTGGGTAGTTTATTTCAGCAGAATAAAAAAGTATTTTAAAACACTGAGTTTGAGGACCGATTTAAACCAACAGGAGGGATGCTATTGGGGCCACTCACAGGTGTGGGTGGTTTATTTCAATGGAATACAAGAATACCTTAAGAACATCAAGTTTGACGACCGATTTAAACCAACAGCAGGGATGCTGTTGGGGCCACTCACAAGTGTGGGTAGTTTATTTCAGCAGAATAAAAAAGTATTTTAAAACACCGAGTTTGAGGACCGATTTAAACCAACAGTAGGGATGCTATTGGGGCCACTCACAAGTGTAGGTGGTTTATTTCAATGGAATACAAGAATACGTTAAGAACATCAAGTTTGACGACCGATTTAAACCAACAGCAGGGATGCTGTTGGGGCCACTCACAAGTGTGGGTAGTTTATTTCAATGGAACAAAGGAATACGGTAAGAATGCTCACATGCCTCACAACGCGGGCTAGGGGAGTCAAAACCCACAAAACTGCAGAAATGCGCAGCTGAAAATTAAAATTATTACCAAGTAGAGGAAACGTTTACTAATATATTTATCAATTATGCCTAGATGAACCTGAAAGTACTGAAATTTGTTTCAGACAGCGAACGGTGCACAGGTTTGCGTGGACAAAACGTCAAAATACTCCACAGAGAACATGACAAATTAACAAGAGACGGGGCATTAAATAGGGAATGATTGAGAGTAGTTGTTGAATTTAGGGTTAACCTTTCTTCGGGAAGAAATTGTTTCATATGCCTCTCTCCCTTTCCGACGCAAATCCCTCCCTCCGACGCAATAAGCCGAAAACTGGAAAATCCCACTAGCGCCAGTCGATTCCAGTCTTCTTTCGTACGTTTGCACTGTGGCGCATCAAGCGCGCCGTACAGTGCATCTGAGGTGCTACACAGCGCCCCAGATGCAACACCCTGCCACCATATGGAAAATCAGTTACATAGATCTGCGTGAGTGACTTTTTCCGGTTCCGAACTGCAATGAGAATACATACTGATCGAACAGCAAAAACGAACGAATGCAAAAAACCCAGAGTAGTAGGAGAGAAAGAGACAGACAGAAAAAACACGCAAACGCCGCACGTCTGGATTTCTCCGTGTAAAAAGCGCCTCCGCTCGCATGATCCGTTCATGTTTGCCAATATTTCTTTGTGCTATTTAATGTATGTTTGAATGGAGCAATACTATTTAAAACACTATACTTAGCTGAATGTTTGATCCCGTATCCAATTGGAGAAATGTGAGCAAATCACAGGTTCATAGGTTTTTTCACATTACTACTAAACAGATCGCAATTTGCACATATAAACATAACACTCTAAACTAGTATTACTCAAAATTTCATTAATTTTTACCCACGCGATAAAAAGTTATACCCAAAACAAAATGTCGCATTTTTCCGAGTCCAGTCTTTATTGATTATGGTTTCAAAAGGGCGTAGTTAAACATCGAAGGATGTTTTTAAAAACTTTCCAGAGATCTAGTAAAACTTCACACTCCAACTTACGTGTACCATTTTGATGGTATTTGATGGTGTTTGATAGTAATAGAAAAGAAATGGCCTTTCGCCACGATCAATCAGTTATTAAACTGCTAATAACTTGGACTTGCTAAGATCATCTGTGAGCGTCGACAAGGTTGTTGTGAATAGAAATTTCTTTCAAAATCTAAAACGGTATTTGGAAACCAGTGACCAGCCTTGACCAAAACCTTCCCGGAGGAATCAACACCGTGTGGTGCTATCAGTTACCCGATTTGAGTTTTCTTTTTTTTTAGGTTACCACACCTCATTTTATAAAAGTTTTAGGTTGATAGTTAATATTTGTATAAAATACGTGTTGTGTTTGTAGTCGGTCTTGTGCAATGGAATTGAATTTGCAACAACTAGGTATTAAATCTTGCGTTAAAATTATTTTAATGGTGTGTCGACATTCCGAGTTTCGTGAAATGAATTAACATAATAGTTATTCAGCGTTGCATTGTGGGCATCCCTTACGGCAATTACAAATAGTAAACTCAGTCACTCACAGTAACAGGATCTTAAAATATGAGAACGAAGTTTTATAGATAACGTATGCTATAATTTGGGTCCTCCCTTAGCTAAGTAAGTAAAGGCGCAGCTACAAAGCAACACCATGCTGGAGGTGGCTGGGTTCGAATCCCGGTCTAGTCTAAGAATTTTTCATTAGGGATATTGCTGGGCATATAGGTATTATTGTACTTGCCACACAATCATACCAATGCAAAAATGGTACCTGTCATCGAAAGCTCTCAATTAATAACTGTGGAAGTGCATTTAGAATACTAAGTTGAGAGCAAGCAATAAGTAAATTGTGAAAACAATAAGCTTGAAATGCTTAAGAAGAAGAAGATGCTATAATTTTATCAAACTAGTCTGATAGGTTAATCTGTATTTTTTTTGGAATTAGGTGCATCTACGGAAAATATCATATAATAATCTAATAATATGAAAAAAATCTCGATATATGATATGATTTTAAGATTTTTTGCATTATGCGTATGTGTTGAACTTCACTCAAACGTTGTCTATTTTAGCATCGCGTAAACAACCCCGGTGGGACCTTGGTCATATGCTAATAGAGAAGGGGGTTGCCCTGTTCAAATGGTGCCGCCTATCCGAGCGTCTGTTCTCAATATCAGGGCGGCTCAAAACAGCGTCTCTACGCTATGTTAGGTGCGGCTGATTATCGTCCTCGTACCAGCGTCGATGGCCCTTAAAAATTCATTATTTGTTTTCATTTATTAAATATAGAAGTTGATATGGACTGGAATAATCGGCGCAGATCTAGGCGACGAAATATGGACTACGATTGGAAGCTTGGAAGATGGAACTGTAAATCGCTCTGCTTTCTAGGCTGCGATTATGTACGACGATCTTCAACCACTTAACTTCCAAGTTGTAGCACTGCAGAAGCTTGGCTGGACAGACTACTATTTACCAGAGCTATGGTACCACAAACGAGCTAGGCACCGACTTTCTAGTGTTGGGCAAAATGCGTCAACGCGTGATTGCATGGTTTGCAATCAATGCGTGAATGTGCAAGCTAAGGATCAAGAGTGATTTCTTCAACTACAGCATCATCAACGTACACTGTCCACACGAAGGGAGACACGATGAAGAAAAAGAAGCTTTCTATGCGCAGCTATAGTAAGTGTATGATGGCTGCCCGCTACAGGAGGCACAAGTGGTACAAGAGGCGACATGAACGCTCAGGTAGGACGGGAGGCAATGAACATACCGGTAATTGGGCCGAACATCGTGCATACCGTATCGAATGATAATGGCCTACGTTGCGTGAAGCGTGCCGCCTTCCGTGGTTTACTAGTCCGAGGTACCTTCTTTCCCAGTGAAGACTTACACAAAGCCACTTGAAGATCACCTGACCAACGATCAGAGAATCAAATCGACCATGTTCTAATTGACGGGAAATTCGTCTCCGGTATCATCGCTGTGCTAATATTGACTCGAACCACTATCTAGTTGCAGTATGTATGCGCTCCAAACTCTTGATGGTGTACAACACGCAACGAAATCCGCCACGACCTAACATTGAGCAACTACGGGAAACCAGAGTAGCTTAGGAATACTCGCAACAGCTATAAGCAACTCTACCAACGGGAGAGCACAGATGAGTGTGAGGAGATTGAAAGGTGGATGCAGTGCTTTGATGAGCACCTGAACGGTAATGTCACAGTGAACAAAGGTGGTACGGTAATAAATCTTGGAACACGCGCAGAAGATGACAGGACCCCGACACTAACTCTATAAGAAGTTTAGGAGAAAATGGTCGTTTGAAAAACAGCAACGCTTCTGGGGTTGACCAACTCCCATGCGAGTTAATAAAATATGGCGAAGAAGCATTGGCAAGGGCGCTGTACTGGGTAACTACCAAAATTGGGGAGGAATAGTGTTTACGGGAGGATTGGATAGGAGGTATCGCGTGTCCCATCTACAAAAAAGGTGACAAGCTGGATTGCTACAACTATCGCTCAATTTTAGGCCACCGCCTGTCACCAATTGCAAAGGAGTTCGTGGGGTAGTACCAAATGGGAGTCAAGGGCGCCCAAGCTAGTACGGACCAGATTTTCGCGATTTGGCAAGTGCTGCAGAAATGTCGAATACTTCGTGCCCACACATGATGTTTTCATAAATTTCAAATCAGTAATGGCACAATAGATCGAGACCAGCTATGACAGATCATGCACGAACATGGATTTTCAGAAAAACTGACGTGGTTGGTCAATACAACGATGGATTGAGTGATGTGTGTCGTCCGATGTGTATCAGGGACACTCTTGAGTCCCTTCAAATCTCGGAGAGGCTTACAGCTAGGCGATGGATTTTCTTCTTTTTAAGCAATTTGCTTATTGCTTGCCATCAACCTAGTGTTCTAAATGAACTTCCAAATGAACTTGATTGTGTGACAAATACAATCACCTGACTATGCCCAGGGAGTCGAGAAATATTCCCAACGAAAAAAGACCAGACCGGGGATTGAACCCAGCCGCCTCCAGTATGGTGCTGTTTTGCAGCCGCACCTTTACCGACTAAGCTAAGAGAGGACCCGATGGATTGCCATGTTTGCACTTTTTGGCTTGCCGACGACGTTGATATCATAGCACGTAACTTTGAAACGATGGCGGAAACGTGTATCAGACAGAAGGCTAAAGCTGGTGGGATTGGGCTTATGGTAACGTGTTGAAAACAAACTATATGACGGGAAGAAGCTCTCAGAAGGCAATGTTAGACTTCCACAACGTGTTCAGATCGACAGTGATGAAATCAAGGTAGTAGACAAATTCGTGTATCTGGGGTCATTGATGACCGCCGATAACAACACTAGCATAGAAATACAAAAGCGCATTTTGGCTGGCAATCGTGCCTTCTTTGGACTCCGAAAGACGCTAATATCGAACAAAGTTCACGCAACAACAACATCGATCATCTACAAAACATTGATTAGACCGGTTGTCATCTACGGCCACATAACATGGACATTACTAGTGGACCCAAGTAGCACACTACGATCATAATTAGTTGTAGTAACTTGATTATGACTTAGCAAGTCATATTTATGTTTTCTCAACTGAATGACAACAAGTGTGCTACTAGGGAAGGAGCAACGCGCCCTTGGTGTCTTTGAACGGGAGGTATTGCGTACAAGCTACGGTGGAGTGACATGGAAGACGGAGTATGGAGAAGGCGAATGAACCACGAAATGTTTCAGTTGTAGGGAGAACCTCCCATCCTTCACACCGATGAAATTGGTCGGCTACGATGGGCTGGGCCTGTCGTAAGAATGTTAAAATGCCGTTAAAATGATTCTCGAAAACGAACCGACGAGCACAAGAAGAAGATGCGCGCATCGATAATGTAGAAGGTGACCTGCGGACCCTTCGCAGACAACGAGGCTGACAAGGTGCAGCCATGGACTGAAAATATTGGAGAAAACTTCTGTGTACAGAAGAAGACACACCGGCCTTGGTCTGATTTGTTATTACGGTAAGGATTGTTGTTTCGCGTAGTATTGTACTTTTTCATCCCAGTTCTACATATGACGAAATTTCATCTTTCTCATCTCAGTGATGATGTCTGGAGACACATGAGAAATCATGGGTCACAAAATTGGTTCCCAGAGGAATACATCTTTCTACGTTGAACTATGTTGAATGTGTTCCTATCCTGCGATTCGTGACCGGAAAGTATTCAGTTCCACAAGTTTGATGATTCCCGGTCGAAAAAGGTTACCAACATTAGATTGTACTTCGTTGAAAGCCAGACCCGTCACGATGTTTACTGGGCTGTTTGTGAAGCAGGCCTTGTTTTCAGCGCCCTTCATCTGGCGACTATTAGTTAAGCTGCGACCTACGAACTATCGACGATAAAGTTGCATCGTGGAAGCTGAACTAGCTGCATAGGACGTATCCCCATCAGTTGGAACAGCGCTTGTCGACAAAGTAGCCTCCAATACGTGGCTGGTGCGAGGTGTTATCTTCTCAGAGACTGAAGGCTTCATGGTAGCCATCCAAGACCGGGTCATTGCAACGAAGAACTATCGCAGGTACATATTGCACGAAAAAGTAGAAGACCGTTGTAGAAAATGCAACGCATTAGGAGAGAGATCGAACATGTTTTTGGTGGCTGCCAAGCATTGACAGAGGTAGCGTTTCTCGGTCGTCACAACAATGTCGCCAAGATTGTGCACCAACAACTTGCACTGAAGCACTGAATGGTGAACCAGTACGTGTCATACTACAAGTACCTGCCAGACTCGGTTCTGGAAAATAGTTGCGTAAAGCTGCCCTGGGATCGCGAGATCCTAACGGATGTTCTCATCCGTGCCAATTGCCCTGACATTGTGATCTACGTCAAAAGGAAGAGGGGTGTCACTATCGTCGATGTCACTGTACCGCTGGATCGCAACGTCAACTTAACGTTCTCTACAAAGATTACGAAATACCACGCTTTGGCGGAGGCGTTGAGGCAGATGTGGCATTTGGAGGAAGCCCGTAATAATCTCGGCGACCGGAATTGTTCCCCGGACCCTTGTACGTTCCCTTGAAAAGTTGGAGCTGCGAAAGGAACTGAACAGCATTCAGAAAGCAGTGATTCTTGGAACCTGTAGTATTTTCCGGTGGTTCCTGAATCTCCATATCTAATCCAACTGAAGCAAACAAATTAAGATGTAATTTTACAAAACTGACGAATGTATCCATCGAGCCTAACCCCTTGGACCCATAGGCGCCCATCTACATGCAGAAAAGCGAAAAAAAACGAATAATAATGATAATAATAATAACAATAATTATTTCAGAACTAAATTCTCAATAAGTTCGCATAGAATAATAAACTTCGTTTCAGTTTACCAGCCTTTTCATTTATTTGCGTGCACTGAAAAAAAAGCGTTCTCGAAATTGGAAACGGACCGTGAACTAGTTTTCACGATTTTTCCCTTTAAACGTTGTTTAGTTCGTATTTACTTGATTCAGTTCACATACTTCAGTGTAGTTTTGTTCTGGAATTCATGGCTGCAGTTCACGGATCTGTACACGGTTTTTTTTCCGTATTAAACTCATATTTTTCACTAGGCTTATTCTAAGTTTCTGTTAGGTACTAACCGATGAACTTTGTCACATTCCTTTGACTTTAAAGTTGAGCAATCCCGACTTCAAATCAACATGTAACATTTCGTTCAAGATTGCATTGCCCATAGCTAGAGTCGAAAAGCAATCCTTTTGGACATTCTCGATCAGTGGCCACGCCTTGAAAGCACTGAATAAACTTGTTGCATGCACCAACAACAGGCAAATTCTGGAAGCCAATTGAAGGACACTTGGTACAACCTGCTTTGCTGGGTCTATCACAAACCTTTTCTAGGGCATTATAATGCAATCCACTTGCACAGCTGATCGAGATGCCCTTTCCATTGCTGCAGATAAAGTAATTGTTGCATCGCGCATTATCTGGCTGTTTGCTTCCGTTGGATTGGCCATAACAATTTTGTCCATATGTGACGCCAAGCACGACCAAAACGAAGAATGCAATAAGTACTGTGGAGATCGAAAACAATGTTGTTAATAACATTAAAAGTAATAAGGTAAGAGAAATCTAAAAATCCACTTACACTTCATTGTCAATAATGATGATTGCTAATCGTTCTCTGCAAGGCTATTGGAGTTGAAAAAAGTAGCAAAAGGAGTTTTATTGAGGGTCGATGGATTTTTTTTTGCCGGAAGTCATTAGTCACATTGAAACAATCTGGACAATGGTTAAGGTAGATAAAAACGTATCGTATCTTGTTAGATACATGGTCAAAGTCCATGAGTCACAATGGTATCATGTAGCGATAGCAACAGACAATTTTCGTTTGTTCCACATTTTATGGTATGATATGACAGCTACTAAATAAGCATTTACTATTGTCTTATCATCTGTGACGTTACCGATGACGGGGTTGCGTATGACATTGCGGTTGGTATTCCCAAACGTTTATCATTTCGAAGTCACACTTTTGAGCACAAATAAGGCATTACTGTTGTCAAAACAAAAGCTTCGATCGTAAATCCCCTTCGAACGAAGTTTATCTTTTTTTCAGGGTTTTTGCGCATCAGAATTAAGCAGTTTGTTAGCTCCAACTTAGTGTTTTATGTTGATTGTTTCGAACCAACAACGGCTTGAAATTGTAAACTGTGTGGTAAGCACCAAGCTACGGTGTGGGAAGCCGAGAAAATGGCCAAGTTGAAAACACTTCATGATCAGACTACGAAACTCATCCGCTACCTTCTACTTGAAAATGCCGTTTCGATTCAGTAACTAAGACATGAGGCCTGGGATTGCTAGTAGTTCACGGGTAGGGTGTCCCTGTAAGTCTCGGCAGAATTTACGCACGAACAATTGGGTTTTAAGTAGATTGAGTTTTTCTTGCCCTTCCACGTTTTCTACAATACTCTTCTACAACGTGTCGAGATCAGTTTAATCGTACGCCGAAGAGCGGAATTTTGATCTAACATTACTAATAAGCTTCAACACAGACTGTTTGCAAATGATTTTTGGTAGTTTTTCCCAGTCTCTTTCAAAAGTTTTGATGGAATCCGCAGCCTTATTATGTTTGTGCAAATATGCCTTTGTCAGAGCCCCAAAAGTTTCAATTGATATTTCCTGGAGGCAGTTTGGAGGATTGAATTCCTTGGGTATGAATTCGTTTCCGTTGGCTGTTTACAAGGCTACCGTGTCCTTCGCGTAATGCACTAAGATTTTTTTAAACTTTGTCCACTAGTGTAAGCAGTGACATCAGCAGTCATAAATGGTAAGACCATTGTGCGTGAGTAAGCTATCTTCCGGAAGGATGTTCAGGGATCATTTTATCATTGTAAAAGATAAAAGTACATTGTACGCAGAGATAACCGCCAAATACCATTGCGCGTACGTGTTCAATGACACTGAACAGTTAACTAGACATTTTCAATACCGAAATTGGTACGACATAATGGAGAATGTTGTGATATAACTTCTTTTCGCTAAACCAAACTCGATAACCTAGAGCTTATCATGACTTCCGAATAGCTTGCATTCCAAATCAATTTATTATAGCGTAGTTTGGTTTAATCTACTGATAATTTTTCACATTCGACATTTTCCGGCCAATCGCAAACCTGCAACGATAAAGGTTAATTAAAGATAACTGAACCTTAATTGAACTAGACGGGATGGTTAGACTAACCAACAGTTCCGGATTAAAAAGTAATCCTTCGCGACATTCTGCCTCGTAAGCGACACCGTTCGAACAGATAAGATATTTACTGCAGTCCTCTGGATGTGGAAACAACACAATGGTCGAATTTTCGTTTTCTTCAGCTGGGCAGTTTGGATTTCCGGTAGTCGCAGTCGAAATAAGTGTCGCAGTCATAATAAGTGATATGCAGAACAAAGCTTGAGCGTACTTTTCCATGGTTACTTTTATTACAGGAAGAAACACGCTTTAGAACATCCGGGAGTATGAAATAGCACTAAGATATCATGGTTTCTGACTAAGAAATTTATTGCAACGTGGTGATTTCACTTGATAGGCTAAGATCAATAATATAAGAGTGGTAAACAACGTTCTTCGATAACTGCATTAACTATCTAGCAGAAACGTTTCTCGAGAGTAAGCATACAATGAATGGTGGCTTTGTTCATTTCTCGTATTAAGTTAGAGAAACTTGGGGTTAGAGTTCGATCTAAGTTAACAGGTTAATTATTGCCATAAAAAATCCGAGCCGGTTCTTGGCTTCTCACACTTTGCCCCAACTCTCAAATGAATTTTAACAAATTATATTTTTCCCTGCTATAGATGGAATACAAATTTGTTTACAAGTGACCAGTAATTTGATCTTTTGTAGTACAATGTGAATGAAGTTTAATGACGTGTAACGTGCGCACACTATCGTGCGTATTGTCTTTTAAAAATGATTTGTTTCCCACAAAAGTCTTTAAGTTTCCATAGATGAATCCAACTTTGAAAAAGCAGAAGACGCCGAGTGGTGATAAATCTGTATGCTCCCATGTAAAAGTATATGTCAAAATTTTTTAAATGCTTCCACAAAATTCAAATGAAACTTCTAATTAAAAACGGTTTGTTGTATGATGTAGAAAAATACAAAACTACTCAATAAAGACATTTTCAGCAAAATGAAAATAAAATAAAAATAATACCCCTATAGTGCAGTTATGGATTTTTCTGTCAGCATAGAACAAACCGCTGTTAATTAGAATTTAAGTTGAATTTATTAGAAGCATTTTAAAAATTTCGTCCTTTTCTTTAACATGGGAGCTGTCAGATTTATCACCACTCGGTTTCTTCTTCTTTTTTGAACATAGATGCGTCCATTGTGCCTCGCGATAGAAATAATCTTTTTGACAGCTATTTGTTATGATTTCGTTCAAAACGCACTACCACATTTCCAGCAGGCACACTATACCCAGACGCATGGTGATTCCATTTCATACAAAAGGCGGAAAAAAGTCTAAAAATGGAGTTTCCATAGCTTAGTTATGTGTTGCCAAGTAATTTTGTGCCGCTGATTTCAAATATATTATCTTAATTGTCGTATTAGGCCACAATTCCGAGATATGGTCATTTTATGGCCTCCGGAACATCCGATAAAATGGTAAATCCATTAATCTCGTCCTGAAGGTGTTCTATTGGGTGGTTCAAATAACGGTATTAGGAAAGTATATATTTTTCAAATAATTATAACTTTTTACCGATTTTTTTTTTGTGGTGAAAGTATATGAAAAATATTGAGTTATAGTTTTAAGAATTCGTATTTATCTATATATATAAAAAAAAAAATGCTGTCCGTTCGTGACAGCATAACTCACGAACGACACGATGAATTTACTTGATTTCTTTTTTGTTTGTTTCGTCTTGGTTCCCAACAGATTTACATAAATAAAAAAAAATTGAAAAATTTACTGACAAATGAAAAGAAAAAATGAAAACCAAATTGCAATTTTGTATGGGAATATCATAATATGCTAGACAAGACCATCGTTCGATTCGTAAGGGGGAACCGTTGGAAACTATTATAATGGCGTCGTTATTAACAAAAACAAAAGCACGAGAGAAGAGAGAATCACTTTACTTTTGTTATTGCTGATTGCAGCTGAAAATGGACTCCGACAAAAACAGAAAAAGTGTGATAAAAGTGCACGTTTACGTCAAATCGTTTCCTGTCTTCAGTGAACTTATACCTTTCAGCATAAAGGATAAGTGCACTGAAGACAACAAAACGATTTGACGTAAACGTGCACTTTTATCACACTTTAAAATGCGCAAAAAGCACTTCTAGAGTCCAATTATAACTGCAACCAGCAATATTTAGCACCTTTTGAAAAGATATACAGAAAATGATAATACACTAGAGTCGCTTATTTCGCATTTTTTTACAGGGTTGTCGGAAAAAAATACGCGGTTTTCGTTATTCACGCGAGTAGATACCGTTCGCTTAAATTTGATCAAAAACGCATCTCAAACGTAACTTTGCTCGCTTTTTACGAAGATTTTGTAAATAACTGGTTTTTACGCGGATCCAGGAATTTACTCGGTTTTTTTAATTGTAGTTTTTTTTCCATCGCATTCATTCCTGTGTAAAAAGTAGCTTCAGTGTAAACGATTTATAGCGTGTAGATGCACGTATACACTGGAACGTTTGGATTGGTGACACTTCGCAGCGAGATGTAAATTCTCGATCATCAATAGAATAAGGCCTATCAACATTTGTAAACAAAATTTCGGTGCCCGCAGCATCCGCAAACCAATACCATAATCATGTAGGGAAAAGTTTCTCTACACGATGATGCTACAGATTTGCGTGTGTAGCCTATGGCTTGCGAGAAAAAAAGCCTCAGAAGTGTATGTTTACAAATGTTGATAGGTCCTTTTCTATTGTTGGTCAAGAATTGGAGTGAAGGTATTAGTTAATGTCTAATGTATTGAGCTGATAAATTGTGTAATTAGAAAGAGCAGCTCAAAATACAAGCGATAAAGTTAGAAAGAAGCGTAATCGGCAAGTATCTGGTAGCAATCGTGCCCAACATAACCTTAAAAATCGATTACGAAGGTAAGCCTACATTCCACAAAATCTTCAACGTGCTGCCTATGGTTGCTGACTGTGTGTGTATATATATATACAATCCAACGCCCACCGTCCGGCAGTGATTTTATGGAAGAAAAATGTTTGCAGTTTAACGAACTGTTGTCGACTCGACAAACATTTTTACCCCGGGAGTTGGAATGTGATAGCTCTGTTGGGTTCCAGTTACTCACGTCCATTCCGAGGTCACTTTCACTTACAACAAGCCCCGTATAAACACAGTACAAACATCAAATGGGTATAGGTACTGTGCATACACTCCCATCCTCAAATCTTATTGTTTTGAGGATGGCAAATATTTAGTAGTATCGTTCAAATTCAGATAGATCTCACCGGATATTGTTACTGATGTTCAGTCTTCAGACTTCCCTGTGATGCTAAAGGAAGCATTTATGTCTCTACAGAAGTAGCACTCCGCTATTCGGCTAATATTTTCACATCATTTTTTACCAATTAGTACTTCGCGCACAAATGCAATACAATGAAAATTACAGGTAAAAACACTTCCGAGAAGAAATTTAACTTGAAAAATCATAATAATTGTGCAACGAAAGAAAACAACCTTCACAGCTCTCCACATTACACCATGTGGTAAGTGCATCTGAAATTATATGCCAACCACACACGCGCGCATGTGCGTTAGCTTCGTTCTTTGCTTCTGACCAGCATATGGCCGTTTTCTACATTGCACTGGTTTTCTTTTTTCTCTCTTCACACACTGCCAACAATTAATATCCCCCGATATGAGGCCACTCTATAGCAACTTCTAAACTGCTAAAGTCACTCGCGACAAAGCAGAAATATTCTCTAATTTAATCACTTAATTTAAACCAACACAACTAAGCTGTTATATACTCTTTCTCTGGGTACGGGGGCGAAGCACAAAATACAAAAAAAAAAAAAAACGGGGAAAACTACCGACCATTACAAATTTTTGGAAGGAATCGATTATATTCACTACACCTCACACAAAACAAGTGGAGATTTTTCAACGTGCTGCCTTTGGTTGATGACTATGCGAAAACATCAGCCGCCATTGGATTAATGAGTGTAGTTTGTTATCATTTCAATGCATTTAAGTTCGAAAATGAAACACCAGAGCCTTTGCGCTCATTGGTGTCTGGATCAGGAAGTAGTTCTTAACATTTTCTGCAGAACATGCAGTTATAATGATTGTTCTCAAATGACTTCGTTTGGCGCAACGCACATAATAATATTTAAAAGTTTTCGGTGACATTGAACCTTAAAGAGTTTTGAAATTAGTATATTATGAAATTGTGAAACCGTCTACGTTACAGGTCAAATTTACCAAAAAGCGAGTTCAATGTTGCCACCGACGGACGCAGACCATAAATTTCTACAGATTTTTTTCAAAGGAGATCCACTCAGCAACATTATTCCTCCATGAAGCGGGACATTGTACAACAATTGCAAGCGAAGCTTCATGAGCCCAATGGATTGATTCAAATGTTCAAGGCTACTCTAGATCGAATGCCATCTAACAACTATAAGCTTGCGATTCAAGCTAATACCTTCTTAAATTTTCCAATACGTATTTTAATTGTAGGCAGGACAACGTCTGCCGAGTCAGCTAGTATAGAAATAATTCTTATTACATAAATCAGTTATAGAAATGTCCAGTTTTTATTATATTAATGTTGACTATAAGTTTCATGTAAAATTCAATGGAGGAACTTCAGAAGATTTAACGTTAAGTCATTTTAATTTTTTTTTTTATATAATCATTTATTTGTACAGGCTCAATCGAATTAACTTTACAGAGCCAAACTTTCATATTTTTATACATCATTTATCTTAAAACTAAAGTTAGGAGGATAGAGCCGATTACTCGCGGCCGTCTCGAGGTTAATAGGAATTACAAATTACGGATGGGAAAGAGGGTGGGAATTTAAAGTATGGTTTACAGAACACATTAAATTTAAATTCTAAATTATCTAAACACTTATAACTATACAATTTATGGTTTTCCTTTGACTTGAACATTTCTTGAAAAAGAAAAAAAACACACACACACATACACATATAAAAAAAAAACTTATACTAAACATACAGGTTAAACTAACTACAATCTAATGCTAATGTTAGTCAAAAAAACATAAATGAGTTTCATGTACTCCAAATCACGTACAGCCAAAATATCTCGAATTGGCACATTGGGTTGTCTACCTCGGGCCCGAAGGGAATCATAAAGCTTAGATCTGACTCCACAATGTTCAGCACAAGACCAAATAACGTGATCTGCGTCCTGATAGCCTTGTCCACACTCACAGAGATTGCTGTCCCTCAGCCCAACCCGGTATAAATGAGCGTTCAAAGAATAATGATTGGACATGAGGTGAGACATGACACGAATGAAGTCTCGACCCACATCCATCCCCTGAACCAAGATTTCTTCGACACCTCTGGGATGATAGAATGTTGCCATCGCCCCAAATCTCCTTTACTCCATTTATATTGCCAGCTGACGAGTGACTGTTGACGAAAAATAGGAAAAATTCGTTGAAGGCGATTTGTCGATCACAAATATCGCCTTCCATAGCGCCCACCTTTGCAAGCGAGTCCGCTTTCTCATTGCCCGGAATCGAACAATGAGATGGGACCCATACAAAGGTGATGATAAAATAACGCGAAGATAAAGCACTTAGAAGCTCCTGTATTTTCATGAGAAAATACGAGGAGTGCTTTACCGGCCTCAATGAGCGAATAGCCTCTATACAACTGAGACTATCCGTGAAAATGAAGTACTGATCCGGTGTTAATGAGGCAACAATTTCTAGCGTAAAATGTATTGCCGCTAATTCAGCGACATACACGGAACAAGGAGCTTGAAGTTTACTGTTGGCGCTATAAATTTCATTAAATATACCAAAGCCTGCTGACTCCTCTATCAAAGATCCGTCAGTGAAGAACGATTTAGTGGAATCAACTTGGCCAAACTTAGCAGCAAATATCACCGGAGCAATCATAGGACGATGATGTTCTGGGATTCCATGAAGCTCCTGCTTCATGGATAAATCAAAATGAACCGAATTGTCGAGATCGGAGAAGCAAACACGATTGGAAATGTTCGGCGAAGGGCTGACATCCTGTGTTATGTACAAATGGTACAAGGTCATGAAGCGGGTTTGAGGATTCAACTCAAGGAGCTTCTCAAAATTTTCGATCACCTGGGGGTTCATAACTTCACACCTGGTGAGGAGCCGGAGAGATAATTCTGAAAACCGATCCGAGAGTGGCAACATGCCAGCCAGCACTTCAAGACTCATGGTGTGAGTCGAGTGCATGCAACCTAACGCGATACGAAGACACCGATACTGAATACGTTCCAGTTTAATGAAATGCGACCGAGCCGCTGACTGAAAACAAAAACTACCGTATTCCATAACCGACAAAACCGTTGTCCGGTACAACGTTAGAAGATCTTGCGGATGTGCTCCCCACCAGGTCCCGGTAATTGTGCAGAGAAAGTTGATCCTTGGCTGGCACTTTCGCTTCACATACTCAATATGGGATCTCCAGGTGCACTTTGAATCGAACCAGACCCCAAGGTATTTAAATGACATAGAATGAGTTATCGGCTTACCCCAAATTTGAAGCTTCGGTTGTGCTGGGTTATGCTTCCTAGAAAAAACTACCAACTCAGTTTTCTCCGTAGAGAATTCGATACCTAGCTCTAGAGCCCAAGTAGACAAATTGTCCAAGGTATCCTGTAAGGGTCCTTGCAGATCGACCCCATTGGGTCCCGTGACAGAACACTACGCCGTCATCTGCAAGTTGTCTCAACGTACAGTTGTCACCTAGACAACCGTCAATGTCTTTGACATAAAAATTATACAAAAGGGGCTTAAACATGATCCCTGGGGAGACCCATGTAGCTAAATCGTGAAGCTGTAGAGGTTCCATGAGAGAAGCTCATATGTTTCTCTGACAGCAAATTGTACAAAAAATTGTTCATTAATGGTGAAAAGCCACAAGCGTGGAGTTTATCTGAAAGAACTTCAACAGATACTGAATCAAAAGCCCCTTTATGTCCAAGAATACAGAAGCCATTTGCTCTTTTTAGCAAAAGCTAACTGAATATCTGTGGAAAGCAACGCGAGACAGTCGTTCGTTCCCTTACCCCTACGGAAACCATATTGAGTATCTGAAAACAGGTTGTTCGTCTCAACCCATTTGTCCAGACGGAAATGGATCATTTTCTCCAACAACTTTCGAATACAAGATAACATCGCGATGGGTCGATAGGAGTTGTGGTCGGACGCGGGCTTACCAGGTTTTTGAATGGCAATAACTCTCACCCGTCTCCAATCATCCGGTACAATGTTGAGTTCCAGAAACTGATTAAACAAGTTCAACATGCGCCTCTTCGCGACGTCTGGGAGGTTCTTAAGCAAGTTGAACTTGATTCTATCAGCCCCTGGAGCCGTATTGCCACACGAAAGGAGTGCGAGAGAGAACTCTACCATTGAAAAGGGTTGGCTAATCTCATCTATCGAATTCGTGGTTTCGCGAGGAATCATCCGTGCCGGCACAGAATCTGGACAAACTTTTCGCGCGAACTTGAGGATCCATTGGTCCGAGTACTCCTCGCTCTCGTTGTTCGTAGTTCGGTTACGCAACCTTCGCGCCGTGTTCCAAAGAGTACTCATCGACGTTTCGCGCGACAGCCCGTTCACGAATGATCGCCAGTAACCGCGTTTCTTGGCCTTGATGAGGCTCTTAAGTTCGCGTTCGAAAGCTGTGTATACTTCGAAGTGCTCAGGTGTTCCACGTCTACGGAAAACTTTAAACGCGTCGGACTTTTTCGGTAAACCTCGGTGCATTGCTGATCCCACCATGGAGAAGGAGGTTTCCTGCGAGATGACGTCCCTGGAACTGGTCGAGTTTGAGCTTGAAGCGCGCTGTCTAAGATCAGGTTGGAGAGGAAGTTATATTCTTCCAACGGTGAAAGCCTTTCTACCGTCGTTACGGCTTCATCTACTGCTGTCCTAAACTTTGTCCAATCGATGTGACGGGTAAGATCATACGTGACGTTGACAGATTTCGACGAATTGAACCCGGTGGCAACCGAAATTTTTATGGGCAAATGATCACTACCGTGGGGATCTTGAATCACATTCCATGTGCAATCCAACGATAATGAATTCGAACAAAGTGTGAGGTCTAATCTACTGCCAACTGAGGATGTACCAGCCAAACGTGTTACTTCTCCATTGTTAAGAACTGTCATATTGAAGTTGTCACAGAGGTCATATATCAGGGAAGACCGGTTGTCATCATACAGTTCTCCCCAGCCTGTACCGTGAGAGTTAAAATCTCCCATGACCAACCGTGGAGCAGGAAGGACCGAACAAATATCTGAAAGTTGTTTTCGGTTAATGGAGGCTCTAGGAGGAATATAAACGGAAGCAATGCAAAGGCTTTTATTTTTAATAACAGCCTGACATGCGACAACTTCAATACCTGGAATAGGAGGAAAATTCACTCTATAGAAGGAGTAGCACTTTTTGATCCCCAAAAGTACTCCCCCTCCACGCGAATCCTCACGATCAAGACGAATAATATTGAAATCATGAATCGGAAGATCGATTTCGGAAGAGAGCCATGTTTCACAAAGAGCGAATGCATCACAACCGGTAGTGTGAGCTAAAAATTTAAAAGATTCCAATTTAGGAATCAAACTTCGACAATTCCACTGTAGAACAGTGATCAAATCCCCGACCTCATTTGGAAAATTATCCATCGAAGGAAATGATAGCTGCAAGAATGGGCCACTTTAATGTTAATTTCTGCAAAAAAGTTTTCACAGTGGGAAGCATTGCCATAACAATGCTTTTGAGAGGGTCAGAAATTTCGAGGTACTTAAAGATACCTTCGGCAATGTCATCAAATGAGAACAGCCCACTTGAGGAGGGGGCTTCTGTTCTTAAAATAGGGGCGTCAGGGGTTTTGGATGTCCCCGGAAGAGATGGAAAGTCCTGGGTGTAGTTGGTACTACGGAAACCAGGAGGAATTGTTTTTTCCTTTTTTCCACCTCTTTTTGAAATGGGCAAGCTGGTCTCGGGCTTCTTCTCAACAACTTTCCGTGGGCGGACGCGTCTTCGCTTCCTTGAAGCACCTTCCGGAAAAGTGAATGATGTTCCCTCTTCAGCCGAATCAAAGTCAGACTCGTCATCTGACAGAGGAGCAAAGCGATTTGTATTGACATCGGGTGATGGTGAGGCTTTTTCACCATTTCGGCGAACGATTGCCTGGAACGCTGTTTCAGCGAGCGTTCTAATTGTTCCCGCGTTGTTTGTACGCTGGGCACGACGAGAGAGCATGAGGAGGAGTTCCCTTACAGAAGGCGCATTTTGGTGTGCTGTCTGCACAGGCGCCATCCTCGTGTTTCTCTCCACAATTAGAGCAGCGTGCTTTATTGCAGCAATGGGAGGTCGTATGTCCCATCTGCTTGCATTTTTCGCAGATCATTACCCGTGGTACAAACAACCGCACAGGTAGTCGAAGTTTTCCCAACTCGACGTATTGAGGAGGGCTGAACCAGAAAAAGTTACACGAAACGAGTCTGACGGAGTAAACTTCTTTTCACCCTTAGTGATCGATACTGTGCCTAGTTTTCGCACATCGAGTATCTTGACTGACTGAAGCAGAGGGTTCTTAAATCGACCAACCCCCTGCTTCAACAGGATCTCAGGGGTCAAACTCGCTTCGGAGACCACACCTTGTATCTCAATACCTCGAGCTGGGATGTACACTAAATACTCCAGTGTAAAAAATTGAGAGACAGCAATTTCGTTAGCTTGTTTAAGGTTGGACACAACGACTTTTAATTTATTGTGTCTCACCTTAATTATCTCGGTCACGGCCGAGAATCGTTTCGTCAGATCGTTTGAAATCTGGTAAACATTAAGAGGTTTCGTTTTGGGCCGAAAATAGACAACCCAAGGACCAGCTGAATTTTCAGGATAAGCACGCGATCGGGTAACTTTAAGAGCTACCCCATCATTTTGCGCCATAGATGATTCATCTTCCGATAAATCATCCATGGCTCGCTTGTGGGAGCTTATGGCGCTCAACCACTAACGTAATTAACTACAATCAATCACAGATACACAAATTAAACCTAAGCACACACACTCACACACTCTCAGTCACTCTTCACACTCACACGCAATACGATTATAATGAATTCAAAAGAGCGAGAAATAAAAAATTATCTTATATACTACTAAAAAAACTTATCTTATATGTATCACTGATCTACTGTAGACGGGCGACGAATGTGCTGCTGCTGCCGAGCGACAATGAGTGTGGAGCTAAACGATGATGGTAATGATACTGGTGATACTGGTCGGTGGTGGTTAGCAGATGATCGACTGCACGCTACACACGATGGCCTGCTGGTGTGCGTGCCGTATAGATATGGAACAATATGGCTTTTCGATCGTGGCAATATTGCTAATTGCAATAAATGGCGTTGTTGCACTGTTTAACACTCAACGTTTTCTACTTCCGAAAACCAAGACTTGATTTCACTCGCGATTCAGAAAAAAATTAGAGCTGAAGGCTTGAAACAACTTGTGAAAAGCTTCCAAAGCAACGGAGAGCTGACCGAACGAACTGTTCTGTTCGCTTGTTCACTGGGCAAAAAAAGAACAAAAAAGGAGTCATTTTAATGATTGTTATGATTTATTCCAATATGTGTGTTCATTCTTTTAACTTTTTTTTATCACAAAAGAAGGGTAGACAGATCGCTTGAAAAAGCTCCGAGTCCCGGAGTGATATATATCATTCAACTCATCAGCACTGCATATGCATGCCTTCTACGACGCAGCAAATAACTTTAACGTATGAAATGACAACAATAACTGAAATTTATCAATATCAAAATGTAAAATGGCTTTCCAAGAAGCCCGGATGCAGTATGGTTTCTCTTTAAGGATCCCGGGCATTGCATCAGCAATCGGTTTTCTTAGCAATCTATGTTTTTTCTTTGAAAAAATGTATGGTAAAAATCGTGTCATTCTAGATCAAAAGTCTTCAAATATTCCGCAAATTCCGGATGATCCGGAGGAACATGCAGTAACCAGTCGAAATCACAAAATGGTGACTACAATGAATTCGTTCTCACATTGCATATAAATTAATTTAAAATTAAACACTTAAATTTATACACCTTTCGTGAGATCTGCCCCTTTTAACAATTTCCTTGGAGTAAAACCCAGGTAACCAATAAGCATTAGCATATGCAGCAAATCAACCCCAAATCTGCATTTCAGATGCTACAATCATTATATTAGCATTATATCAGCATCTTGAATGCTATCTGTTGTAAAGCTGCATTTCAAATGTTCTAAATCTGAATTTCACACACACACACACACACACACACACACACACACACACACACACACACACACACACACACACACACACACACACACACACACACAATATTTTTTTGTAAAATAAGGAACTGATTTTTCGACTTTTTTCCGCCTTTGAATCATTGTGAGACATGATCACAGCCTAATGGCAGCAATATCTCGAACAGAGGAAATAAACTCTAGCCCAGTTTTAATTAGTGAAGCATCATGTCAGAAACCGCCACCGAAGTTCCTGTTGCTGCCACTTCGCCAGTCAAGCCTGTTAAAATGGTAATGGTTGCTAAGGGAGGCACCAAAAAACCGAAGAAGCTGGCCACTCATCCTCCACTGAACGAAATGGTCGTAGTTGCTATCAGTATCCTGAAGAAGCGCAAAGGATCATCCCTGCAGGACCATCCCTGCAGGACATCTAAAAATACATAGCTTTCAACTACCAGTGGACCTGTCGACCTTCATCAGAAAGGATCTGAAGACCGGTATAGAGAAGGGCACTCTTGTCCAGACCAAGGGAACCGGTGTTTAGGATTCGTTCAAGATCAAGGCCGCTGAAAAGAAACCCAAAGAGGCCGATGCCAAAAAGAAGACAAAGAAGCCTTCCGGAGAGGAAAAGGTTGCCAAAAAGCTAGTTACGAAAAAGCCAACGGTTGCGAAGAAGACTAAAAAGGCCGCTACCATGAAACCTTCCGGTCAGAAGAAAACCAAAACCACCACCGCTGTCAAGGTAGCCAAGAAAGTGGGAACCGCGAAAAAGGTTGCTGCTCCTAAGCAAAGGTCTATCAAGCTCTCGAGAACTGTCGTCAATAAGCCCGAAGCCGTTCCAACTAAAAAACTGCCGCCAAGAAGTAAAATTTGAACCAGAGTTTACTTTCCGAATTATCTCGCTTACTCCATCATATACGACGTCGAGTCATGTTTTGATTGATCGCTAATTTCGTTTTAATCATTGATGACCGATTTATCTGGATATGATATGTAAATTGAGTAGTGATAAGAAAGTAAATTCATCAAGAATCTCGTCAATGGTTGACAGTTTGTGAAAGATGACATAGAAATCTCGATTAACCTTGTTTTTAAAATGGATTGCAAGTAAAAATTTGTGATTTCGCTGAATAGTAAAGCAGCCTGTAATTCAAATATTGTTAACCATAATTATTCAAATTTATGATTTTTGTACCTGAATAATAAGTTGTTATTTTAGAAATAAAATGCACATTTAGATTAATTGTGAACTAACAAAGTGTAGGAATTCTGTTAAAATTTCCCAAACCAGGCCTACTTGTTTTTGTTTTTACGAAAACACATCGAAATCGAAACTGATGGACCTATAAAAGCAACGAAAAGTTACAGAGACAGCCCTTTGCGGCTGTACAAACAGTGTGTATTATTGCTAATTATATAAGTATGAAGTGCATTGAATGCCGTTTTATTCATCTTATCACTATATCAGAAGCTGTGGTCTTTAATTTAGATGGACATGAGATTGTTCTAAACTTCATAAGAAATTATTTTCACACTGTTAGAATATGTATTGAGTTTGGGCATCCGCACGATTGTTATTAAAAGGAAAACAACAGATGATGCTTGCAACTAACAGACATCTTCATTGAGTAGAAACCGGAGATTCCAAACTATGGTAATATCGGCGCTGGCCCCTTAAGAATCTTGGTCAAATAAGGAAAGGGTATAAGTGTGTTGATAAGATACTAGTTTTATTCGAAGCCGAGAAATTTTCTGTACTTCCACGAGAAGTCACTGGAATATTGGATAAAGGGTGTTCGGAATCAAACTGCGACACTCCCAAATATTCGGCAAAATTGGCCCGTTCAACCAATCATCTTCAAGCTTTCAGGGAGTAGAATAAAACTTGTTATGAATTTTTTTCCATGTTTGTTCTATTCATTTCATTTCCATATCTAAATCCACGAACCTTCTTCTCTACACTACTAATAAGGTCCTGTACAACATTTGGACCAGCTTTTTTTTTGCGTGGCAATCCATTTTTTCTTCATATCTTCCTCCTATTTCACTTCCTTATGATGCTTCCAGAGTGCCTGCTTCATGACGGCTCAGTATTTATCAATTGGCACTTTGAAATTTACATCTTCTGCTTTCCAACGTCCTCAGGGACATCGAATTTATGATGAGCAGTGAAAAATTGGAGCCCCGGAAGCTGCCGGAAGTCTGCTTTTACAAAGGTCTCATCATCCATAACGAGGCAACGTGGTTTCGTCAACATCTGGGTGTATAGCTTCTATGCACGTGTTTTATCTACCGTATTCTGCCGTTCATCACGCTTAGGCACCTTTTGGACTCTGTACGTGTGTCCTTCACGTTTTTTCGCATCTTGCTCGAAAGTTTTGGTTAGATTCAGTTTCTTTGCCACATCTCGAACTGAACTGTTGGGATTCCTCTTGAAAGCTTGAACTACCCGTTTGTGATCCTTAACACTATACGGAGATCAATTTTTGCCACTTTTCTCTTTCCGATCGATAGTTAAACGTTCGTGGAATCGATTTAAAACACGAGACACCGTAGAATGTACCATTCCCAGCTTCCTGCCGATGGCACGATGAGAAAGATCCAAATTTTCGAAGTACGTGCGTAAAATTTCATAGCGTCACTGCTTTTCTTCCGGCTCAATCTTCGCAACAATTAGACATCAGCTAGCGAAATACACAGTAAAAACGAATACACATTGAACTAATTCTACTCAAAATTTCAATAGCAAATACTCACCGGGTAAAAAGTTACAGTCATTTAAAAGTGGTGCAATTTGACTCCGTACAATTACCTTCTGTCGGTGCTTTGGCTTACCATACCTTTCCAATCAGGCTAAGGCCTGTTTGTTCTCTGCTGTATACATAATTTGTCTCTTTTGTATATGGTCCATGGCTGCACCTCGTCAGCCTCGGTATCTGCCGAGGGTTCGCAGGTCGCCTTTTACTTGATCGATTCACCTTGCTTGTTGCGCACCTCTTCTTGTTGTGCCCGTTGGTTCGTTTTCGCGAGTAATTTTGACTGGGCTGTTGGCCGACATTCTTACGACAGGTCCTCTCTTAGCTCAGTTGGCAAAGGCGCAGCTACAAAGCAACATCATGCTGGAGGTGGCTGGATTCGATTCCCGGTCTGGTCTAGGAATTTTTCGTTAAGAAAAATTTCTCAACTCTCTGGGCATAGGGTAGGATTCTACTTGCCACACAATCATACTATTGCAAAAATGGTACCTGGAATCGAAAGCTCTCAATAAATAACTGTGGTTGTGCATTTAGAACACTCAGTTGAGAGCAAGCAATTAGGAAATTGTGAAAGCAATAAGCTTGAAAATGCTAAATAAGAAGAGGACGAACGATGGAAGAAACTCCCAGCAACTAATGCAATTCGTAATTCATTTGCCTCCTCCACGTTCCGTCTTCCTTTTGCACTCCACCGTAGATCATACGCAACACCTTCCGTTCAAAGTCATCAAGGGCGTGTTGGTCTTCTACTAGCAATGTCCATGTTTCGTGGCCGTAGATGACTACCGGTCTAATCTATGTCTTGTAGATGGTCAACTCAGTAGTTCGGCCAACTTTGTTCGATCTTAGCGTCCACTGTAGTCCAAAGTAGGCACGAGTGCCATCCATAATGTGCTTTTGTATTTGTATGCTAGTGTCGTTATTGGCGGTCACCAATGAGCCCAGATACACGAATTCGTCTACTACCTCGATTTAATCACTGTTGATCAGAACTCGTGGTGGTAGTCTAATATTCTCTATATAGGATTAGATATTATCTATCAACGTCGCCAGCAAACCAAAAAAGTTGAACAGACTTCCTGAATATCGTTCCACTTATGTCTATCCTAGCTCTTCGAATCCCACCCTCTAATGCAATGTTAAATAGCAAATATGGCAATTCTCTCTAACCCTATAAGCCTGTGCACGATGCTATAATTATTTTGTCTTTTTGACTTTTACTGTGAGCCGTGTTTTGGCATTGTCTCACTCACTCTCACAGGACGTTTGAGAACATGGCTCACAGTAAAAGTCATTTTTTTTATAGCTTTAACAGGCTCATTCGAGGGCAGGAGATAACCAACTCGATCTAATGAAATACACAAACTAAAGTGGGTAAAGTGCTTTTACTCATATTTAGGTGAAATTACTTTACTCATATTTTAAGTCAAGTTTACCCACTTTTGTGAGAATAATTTTCCCAAACAATTACCTTGTTAATTGAAATTTTACAGAATGAAGGATTTATATCCTAATCAACTGTTTTTACTGTATATTTATAACCAAATTATTCTAAAATAAACACTCGGTTTGGTTGAATTATGTCTTGGTGTGTTTTATTGACATTATCCTAGTGTCAGAAACTTAACGTGAACAGGCTTTAACTAGTTTTCATCTATTTCGTGTAATTTGGTCAGATAAATGTGTTTCATCTAGTACGTGTTGGCTTCTCCTAAATATTTCTGAAAAAAAGTTGCAAGTAGCTTAATGTTTGCTCTAAACTTAATGGTCTAAATGCACTTCCACAGCTATTTATTGAGATCTTTCGATGCCAGGTACGATTTTTGCATTAGTATGATTGTGTGGCAAGTACAATCATACCCTATATGCCCAGGGAATCGAGAAAATTTTCCTTATCGAAAAAATCCTAGACTAGACCGGGAATCGAACCCAGTCACCTCCAGCATGGTATTGCTATGTAGCTGCGCTCTTACCAACTGAGCTAAGGGAGGAGCTGGTGATGGATGGCTTTGTGAAATTTCAGACTAGACTGAAAAAACTTTCAAAGAAAATTCAACTTTATTGGAATTTCTACTGGGGTACCTCTAGAATGTGTTATTTATTTAACACGCTGTTTTAGCTGACTTTTGTAAGCCAATAGGTGTTCGGCGTTTACATATTTACTGAATCTTATGGACAAGCTAATAAGTGGAGTATATAAATACAATAATTGAATAGGTCTCGTACCTCTTCTAATTCGTGTATTGCTATTTCTAAAAACAGTGTTTCGGGTTTAGTTTTCAAATAGACACATCTCAAGCAGCCAAACGTCATAAATGGTTGCAGCAACTTTATTTAGACTTAAATCCATTATATTGAAGTCATCTCAACTCATTTATACAAGAGCTCTACCGGAGATCTTGTTTTACTGGCACATACAATTGACTTAAAACATGATTCGACAGATTGGTCTATTTGAAAAAAAATCCCTAGAATACACACTGCCTTGGAAGAAATATTTCCAATGACGACTTTCACTGCTGCTCAGTGTCGTTAGTACAATCAACTAATTCCGCTATGTTACACATTCCCAGCGCTTCGTCAAAAAACAAACCCTCAAGGCATATTCGACTGGACAGCATTCCTCCCACACATCGATAAAATACGTCACAACGGGTGGGATGACGAAGTGATTGGTCAGCAACATTGGCAGAGCATTCTGAATAGAATTCTGTTGGTGCTTTAGGAATATCCAGGACCTATTTAAACATAAAGTAGAATTACCTTCTGATTTACATTCGCTAATGTAAACAGACTTACCATACATTCATTGTTGTGATTTTCAGCCGTCACACACGATTTTAACACGGGATCGAATACCAATTCATCTTCACATTTTTCCAAGATGGCGTTGGAGTTAGTACAAATAAAGTAGCTGTAATAAAATAGTAAAAAGATTGCTTTCATTTAATTTTGTCATGGTTAAATTTCGGTTTGTCATGCAATAATGTCTAGATCCCTTACAGTACCCGTTTGACTCTGGCAACTGGCTCCGCTAGAAGATTTTAAATTTCGGGAATCGCTTTTCTCGACAAGCAGTGAACCTAATTGGGCACTATAACCTCCAAACATTTAGTATTATAGTCTTATAAGTATTTTAAGAACTGCCTTAGAATTAACTGAAAACGCTGAAACAAAGAGCTAGGTCTTGGACTTTCGATTAGAGCGGGTACTGTACATGAAATACTTATCCATTCATTACTTACTGGTGGCAGCTATTTACACTGGGTATGTATCCATTAGGTTGGCCGACACATACTTCCAACAGACACTCAGCCCGTTCTGGCAAGTCGCATGTAGATATGATGTGGTTGAAATGCAAGCCTGATGGGCAGAACATGGTACCTCCGAGGCAATGGTCAGTACAGCTAATAAGTCTATCGCAGTGATCGGGGTCTGCAATTTCACCGAATGAAGCTTGAAGACCTGCACACAGAGGTTCGCAATATGCTCCTGTAACACTTTCGGTTGTCCATTCACTGTCATTCTCCACGGTAGAGTCGGTGTCCATATTTGTTGTTTCCGATTGTTCCGTCGTCGTATCTTCCTGATTTTCCGTGGTATCTGTCGCAATGGTAGTATCAATCGTGGTATCATCTTCATTTGTAATATCAGAAGTTGTTGTTTCCGTCGTCTCAATCAACGTTGTATCAATTGTGGAATCTTCCGAATCTGTGGTTGTTGTGGCTGTTGTTGTTGTTAAGTCATCGCAATTTACATTTTCAGGCAAATCGCATATTTCAAGATCTTTATTGAAAAGCAGATTATCCGGACATTGACTCACAATCCCAATATCATTCATACATAAAACGAACCACCCACAGATGGTTGGGTGGTATTGCTGTTCCCATTGGTTTCTTTCAGTGCTTGTACATTCTATCAATTCAATTGATTTGTCTTGTGTGGGATGTAAAGATTTGGCTTCTAGAGGAATGTGAAAAACACAAAACAAAAACCAGACTACTAAAAGCTTGTCCATTGTGGCTAACAATCAGAATGATACTAATTTATCTGTTTTCAGACGGCACAATTTATAGCTAATCTAATCAAAAGACTGTTTTGGGGTTATACACTAATCAATGGATGTATGGAATGCTACTATCATGTACTAGAAACGCTTCTGTGACTTAACGCCAGCTCTCGATTGGATTATCAAGATCCATAGATATTAGTGGAGAGCTAGTATAGAGCAGTATAAAGTAAAATCGGGCAGCAAGTACAATCAATTCCACTAATGTCATTAATTAGGCTTTGTTGTTAATTGATTTAAATGGCGTCCAATGTATATCCCCCGTCACAACGTATTTTTTTTTTTAGTGATGATCAGACAAAACGATTCTCGGCCGTGACGGAGATAATTAAAGTCAGGCCCAATTAACAACGGGTCATTTTGTCCAACCTTAAGCAAGCTGATGAGATTGCTGTATCTCAGCTTTTTACTTTCGAGTATAGAGTGAATATCTCAGCTCAGGGTATTGAAATTGAAGGTGTGGTCACCGAAGCAATTTAGACCCCTGAGATCATGCAGAAGCTGCTTTCTCCAGTAGAGACACTGGCTGTGCCAATCTAGACACAGTATCGAACAGTGAGGGTAAAACGAAATTTACCCCTTCAGACGTTTCGTATGACCTTCTCTGGTTGAGTCCTCCCCTAATACGTCGAGTTGGGAAACTTCGACTACCTGTGCGTTTGTTTGTACCTCGGATCAGGATCTGCCAAAACAATCAAAGCAGATGGGACATACGACCTCCTATTGCGGTAATAAGGCACGCTGCTCGAATTACGGGGAGAAACATGCGGATGGCGCCTGCGCAGACAGCACACCAAAATGTGATTTCTTCAAGGGTTCTCCTCCTCATGCTCTCGCAAACAACATTCCATGCAATCGTTCGTGGAAATGTAGAAAAAAGCATCTCCATCACCCAATGTGAATACAAATCCCATTACTCCTCTGTCAGATGACGAGTTTGACTTTGGCTGATGAGGGAACATCTTTCAGTTTTCCGGAAGTGGTTCGCGGAAGTGAAGACGCGTCCGCACACGGAAAATTACTGAGCAGGAGCCCCTAATCAGCCTGCCCATTTCAAGGATAGGTGGAAAAAAAAAGGAAAATTCAGTTCCGCTTGGTTTTTGTAGCACTAAAACTATACCCAGATCTTCCCATCTCTTCCCGCTTATGCCCCGATTTTAAGAACAGAAGCCTCCTCTAGGCTGTTCTTGTTTGATGAAATTGTCGAAGGTATCTTCAAGTAGGGTAAGGGGTGGGTTTTAGGCAGTTTTATTCAGCAGCTGTGACATTTGATGAATCTGTATGTAATCTATAAGTAGAACTGCCAATATTTAGACATTAATCCCTCTGCTTACTTCTGGTCTATCTGCACATACCGCCAGCAACGAGCATTAGACTCAGAAAATGTCATAGCCATGGAATAAAGTTCTCAATTGCAGGGACTTTTCAAAAGCATGCGGATTGCTTTCCGATTAAACAAATGTTTTCTTCAGCTCCGTAATCTGTACATAAACTAACAATATTGTAGCGATTCCAGTGCGATTCCGTGCATGTGTGCGAAGGCAAATTGAAATAGATTAGTTCACGATTTGCTGCAAAAGTCAATTTCCTCAACCCGTTCCTTCGTTCTAAGGTCCAGCTACAATGGGGAGCGCAACGGCGCGTTGCGGCAGCTTTTGACATAAAATATATGGACTAACTGTCAAAAGCTGCCGCAACGCGCCGGTACCGCCCAAACACAATGATAACGGAAACGGAACGGAAAACGGCAATTTTGACAGTTGTTGCAAATGACTTCGATATGTTCAATTCGAATCGGCTTGGATCTAGCCTGTTTTCTTCCCGACAAGCAGGCATACTCAGATCGGGCTTTGCCGTTATCATTGTGTTTGAGCCATTACGCTCCGTCTTTACCCATCCGCTCTCGACAACAATCAACCAAAACATGTCGATTGCTACGGTCACAAACTCGTCTACTAGCAGGTTATGAGACAGGCGTACAAGACCAAACTTTTACTTTGTCATTGATCTTTGGGTTGTCAATGTGTATTTCTTATTTCATTTACTCTCACGCAAATGTTAGCCAAAGTGACTGTGACGACAAACGGGATGCTTCTTTTAAAAACAAACAAATGTAAGAGACAGCTGGCTTCACGTAACAATACCGGTGCGCTATAGCTGCCGGTCAACAGCAAAGCATTATTTATCGTTGGGTACTATTGACAGCTCCGAAACATATTTTTGTATTGCATATGATAATGCCAAATGATGGACAATATAATCATAAGCATAGATCAACCTCTAATGACTAGAAGAAACATGAAATAAAAAGTGATTTCAGATTATCTAAATATGTAATAAATTTAACTCAATGTTCAACATCACATTCTGGCAACAAGCCTAGCTGTGTGAGAGAGAGAGAGAGAGCTGATGAAGACAAGTTTTCCGGTACACACGATTAAAAGTTAAATACACAAAGGCAAAATTTGAGCGAACTTCTTCAGCAGGTAAGAAACTGATGTTTTTCTAGATGATGTACTTTAAATCTTCAAAATGACTAATAAATTGGTTATCAATCATGATATACATACATCAAATCCTAAGCCCGATAGATAGAGCTTACGATCATATCATTAAAAGTGAAATAATTTGGAGAATGTAGGAGTTTCAGACCTATTTCCTTACAATTGATTAAAATAGTGACCCCTGATAAAAGGGCGATACGGTCAAAATTTGGTCAATATCAACTTGACGTATTTCTTTCAATTTTGCATTTAAAAAACCTGAACACCCCTCATTTCGATGGTGTGTGTGTGTGTAGAATGTTGCTCCTATTTTGATTTTGGAATTCACTCTTCAGTTGTCAAAATGCCGTCCAAGCAAGAAGAGCAGCGTATCCAAATTTTGCTCGCGCATCGCGAAAATCCGAGTTACTCGCACGCAAAGTTGGCAAAATCGCTAAAAGTTGCCAAATCAACCGTTACAAATGTAATTAAAGTGTTTGGGGAACGTTTGTCGACAGCCAGGAAGTCTGGATCTGGGGGAAATCGAAAACCGGAAGCCGCTGAGACGAAAAAGAGAGTTGCCGGTAGTTTCAAGCGAAACCCTAACCTATCTCTCCGAGATGCCGCAAATAAGCTGGGTGTATCGTCCACAACCGTGCATCGAGCCAAAAAACGAGCCGGACTATCGACTTGCAAGAAGGTAGTGACTCCAAATCGCGATGATAAACAAAATACGACGGCCAAAGCGCGATCCCGGAGGCTGGCAAAAGGAAGGGGAAAGGTAGCAGATATTTTCAAGCACACGAAACTGTCAAAGTTCGCAAAGAAATATCTGGTTTGGCAAGCCATCTGTACCTGTGGCTTGAAAAGCAGCATTTTCATAGCTTCCGGGATTGTCAACCAAGAAATTTACGTGAAAGAGTGTTTGAATACACGTCTGCTGCCTTTCCTGAAGAAACACGGTTGTTCCGTACTGTTTTGGCCGGATTTGGCATCTTGCCATTACGGTAAAAAGGCCATGGAGTGGTACGCCGCCAACAACGTGCAGGTGGTTTCCAAGGACAAGAACCCTCCCAACACGCCAGAGCTCCGCCCAATTGAGAAATACTGGGCTATTGTCAAGCGGAACCTAAAGAAGACCAAAAAAACTGCTAAGGACGAGCAGGAGTTCAAGGCAAACTGGCTTTCTGCGGCGAAGAAGGTGGACAAGGTGGCTGTACAAAATCTGATGGCAGGGGTTAAGCGTAAGGCCCGGAAATTCGGATTTGGAAAAGCGGAAGCCTAACTGAATATTTTTCCTGAATTTTATACTAATTGAACTTGAAAAAGAAATTTAATTTGATTTTTTAAATAAACGATTTCACCGATTTACACGCGTTTTCCCTTGACCAAATTTTGACCGTATCACCCTTTAAACCCTTACATCTACCCTACATCTAAATTTCTGAATCTCTTAAGAGCATTGTTCTGGCAATGTTTTCCACTGTGAAAACTTTTTTGAATCAATTGACAATATAGTAACCTCTCCTTGCAGTTATCATTTTCTTCGATCGATAATTTTCCAAAAAAGCCCAACAAACATCGGTGTTGAATTAGAGCTTGTTCAAGCAAATTTGGCGAAGCTATTCAGCTGTTTCTTCTAGAATAGCTGAATAGCTTCTCCAAATTTGTTTGAGCAAGCTCTAATACAACATCGATGTTTGTTGGGAGGTCGGGGATTTTTTCACTGTTCTGCTGTAGAACTCTAGATGCCTTATTCCTAAATTGGAATCATGCTAATTTTTGGCTCACAATACTGGTTGTGATGCATTTGCTTTTTGTGAACCGTGGCTCTTTTCCAAAAGCGTTCTTCCGTTTCATGATTTCAATATTATTCGTCTTGATCGTGAGGATTCGCGTGGAGGAGGAGTACTTTTGGGGATCAAAAAGTGCTACTCCTTCTATAGAGTGAATTTTCCTCCAATCCCAGGTATTGAAGTTGTCGCATATCAGGCTGTTATTAGAAGTAAAAGCCTTTGCATTGCTTCCGTTTATATTCCTCCTAGAGCCTCAATAAACCAGAAACAACTTTCAGATATTTGTTCGGTTCTTCCTGCTCCGCGGTTGGTCATGGGAGATTTTAACTCTCACGGTACAGGCTGGGGAGAACTGTACGATCACAACCGGTCTTCCAAAATATATGACCTCTGTGATAACTTCAATATGACAGTACTTAACAATGGAGAAGTAACACGTTTGGCCGGTCCATCCTCAATTGGCAGTAGATTAGACCTCACACTAAGTTAGAATTCATTATCGTTGGATTGCACATAGAAGGTGATTCAAGATCCCCATGGTAGTGATCCCAAGTAACATTCAAAGTTTTATGAATTCCTGCAAGGGTGTTATAAAACGACATCCATAAAACTCTAGTCAAGGCTTATTTGTCTAGATTGATTCCCCCGAAACCTCCTGAAGACTAAAATTTGCCTATTTGGCCCACCCTGGCAGAGGTTTTGAAGGGTATATTTTAGAGGCATTTCTAGATTGGATTAAAACAAAAAGACTTTATTATGACAGGATTAAAAGCAGTTTGAAAACCATAGGAAAACCGGGAAAAGCAATTTGACATCTATAAAAGCCTCTTTCGTGCCACTTCCTCTAGACGCTTGCCAAAACCACTTAAAACAGTTTTATTCATATTATAATCGTATTCATAAATTTCATTCACTCTCAACAAATTCATTTCGGCAATAATAACTCTGATTGAAAAAAAAGTTTTCCCATGCCAAATAAGACGTCAGCATTTTCAAATTGAAATATTTATCTGAGTTTGATTTATTATATTTTATTACTAGTTTCAACCTACAGTATCCAAATTTAAATGCCAAATTAAATTCATTGTTTAAAGCAGGGTTGTCCAAACCACGCACAACACTGCGTGCGGTATTTGAACGCCGCAGCAGCGTGTATCAGTATCACCACTCCGCGCCGGTGCTCAACATAGTACACGCAGGGCGAAAATCAAACCACCGACACCAGTGCCCGTGCATTTTTCTTGACCCCGGTGGTTTGTACTTCGGCAAACGGGGAAGCCGAGTGTTTCAACTTCGGTAAACGGGGAAGCCGAGTGCGTTTAACTTCGGCAAACACCGTAGCCAAGGGATTCAATTTACGGATACACTTCGACAGCTCCTTTGCTGCACGGACCTTCTTGTCGTGGGGGATTTTTGCTTGTTTTGATATTTTCACCGTTTTATTAATGCGTTTGCGTGAATTTGACAAGTTTCCCATAGCTTTTCTGTCAAATTTACGTCAGCGCATCCACAACGTATCAATTGTAGGTGACCCTTAAGAATGTTGTGGTGAATAATATGCACTGTGACTTAAGACTGATATAAATATTGTGCTCCAGAAATATGCGCATGCCATGTGATGAGGGGACATGCATATTATTCTATATTATGATATCTGATAACAATGATGCCGGGTATTTGCATCTCAACAACGTAGAAGTGCATCATAAACACTAAAGTTAAAAGCAAACAATAGCAATAGTTATAGCAATACGCTAATTGTGAAGAGCAATACACTGGCAATGCGAAAAAAAATGTTTCAAAATACACCCCACAGGCTACCAAAAAGGTATCCAATCTATGTGTACGGTTTACGGACCGAATTAAGATCTGTAAGCGCCACATTAAAGATAATTGTGTGTTTTAAAACGTTTGAATCTTAAACTTATTGTAGTATTGTTGCTTACCAAACAATACGGTTAGTTTGAATGAGAGAGCAATCATCACAAAGTTTCGAAAGATGCGGAGTGCTCCAAACATGGCCATTTTGTTTGGAAATCGTGTTTAGTCTTATTGTATATTTGAAATCTAAAACATTTCATTTTGCAGAACATCTATTTATTCCCGTTAATGGATTTTTAGTTTACTTCAAAAATATAGAGAACGTGCTGATTACTGGCAAATATGCAATCATTAAGCCAGTGGTCTTTTCTGAAAGACTTAGACAGTCTATATTTTTTATTTGATGATTTGTTTGTTCAGGCTCAATCCTATCTTATCTAATACAAAGCAATACAATACAGAGTTCTGGTGAGTGTGAGCATTTTACTGGAATATCTGTAATTTGAAAATGAGAAGAAAGATTAGTACTTTCCATTTAATTTCAACTACCTTTATTGCTTATCTTGACACATACGAGTATTTCGTCTACAATGTATTATTTATATACTGAGTGCACTACACTGAAGTTGTCTGCATAATCTAAACGAAATACGCGTATCTGACAAGATACTATAAGCAGTACAGGTAGTTGGAATTAAATGGAAATTAATAATCTCTCCTTATTGTCTAGTTACAATGCAGAGTAAACTTTTTGTATTTTTCACCAGATCATCTTCATAAAAACACATATGAAGATTTCCTTCATTGTGCAGATCAAAATTTATCGCAACTTTCTCCTGAAGTTAATGTTCACATTTACGGTGGCTTCAATCAACGCCATGCTGACTTTATTATGAACTCAGAAAATGAAAGTATAATACTCACAGTCTTTGGCGATAACGAAACATTGCAGCTTATTTTTTGATAAAACAACTAACCTTGAGCTTAACCAGATTTATCTCATTAAAAACCAACAGAACTGCTATCTAGTGTTTTATTAACGAATATTTACGAAGATTTCTGCGTAACTGAATCATTGACTCAATTTTGGAAAAATGAAGCATTCCACACAGTAATAGAATATTCACTTTTCATACAATATACACTTTCCAATAAAATATCTGAGGATGTTTATAATAATTAATGCAAATTATAACAACATTAAATTCGAATTCAATTTTGTGGATTGGCATTCAATATTGAAGAACGAAGAAAATGTCGATATTGCTGTCAATAAATTCTATAACATAAATAATTGCACAGGAAACTCCTCAAAAAAGAAGAAGACTCAAAAGAAATCCTAAATATCCAAATTTGTACGATAGACACATAAATACCTGACAAACTGCAAGCAAAAACTCATAAAATTTACAAGAAAAACAAAAGCGAAGAGTATTTAGAAAATTATCTTGACATATGCGATCAATTGAACTTGGCCAGCAGTAACGCACTGGATGAATATAATTCAAAAACTGAACTAGAAATAATGTCTTGTCCAAGGCGCTTCGTCAACTACGTAAATACAAAGTAAAAATCATAAAACTTTCTTACGGTTACGTGTCTTGATAAAACTTACTCGGTTAATAATTGCAATGTTTTTGCAACTTTCTTCCAAGAAAAAAAATCCAGTGTTTTCAAGAATTATTATCGTGAATCAACTCCATGCGCAGGATATTTGACAGGCTCTGGAAGATTACGATGCCTCTAAAGGTTCAGGTCCTGATGGACTGCAATTTGTAGACTTTTAACTGAACGATGGTCTTTTAAAATCTTCACTGTGAAACTGTTAACTTTGCAATTCCTCGGAAAAATAACACATAATGTCAACCCGAAATCAGAACATTTTAAATTTAAACTAGGTATAGTTGACGAAATAAATAAATAAACAAAATGGGCCTTCGTTGCCGCTACGATCGTACACAACATACACAGTTTACCATATACACGACATTGATTTGACCAGTAGTTGTATAAAGCCAGGAAATATGGTTTGAGAATCAACTTCTTGATGGTATCATACACACAAAGCTGCAGCGTATTGCTGCACACCCAAAATATCACTAGTTATGAAGTTTAGAGCTGCTTCCTCCTCAACGTTCCCATCGTATTCAATTGACTCGTCCATTTCTTCAACATCCAGGTCGTAATCTATGAAATCAGATCCTTACTGAGCATCATATAAAATTCTGCCAACTTTGAGTTAGTTTGTTTCATTGTTGGTGGTGATGGATTGTTGGATGGGTCTATTTCAAAAGTTTTTACTCATAATATTTCGTCTTTTAAGGCTTTGGCAGCTTGAGAAGCATTGTAATCATATGCTGCCAATGTTCGCAATACAAACTTGGAGTTCATTAGGTACTGTACGCAAATAGCAATCAGATTCCTGCGATTAGCGGAGTCCACTTTAATGTATATCATTCTAGCCTTCAGTTCATTTATAATCTCTGTTTTCAATGCCAATGCAGCTTTCTCTACATCCTCTGGAATGGTCCTGGCTAATACTGGGTAGTTTTTAAGGTCTTTGTCAGAGTCCCTAGAAGATCCGCTAGACCAGGCTGATCGAGCATGTTGAAAGTAAGGCCACCTACCGTAACCATCTTTACACTGTACTCCGCCAACAACTCTCTGCTATCGGAACGGATACTGTAGGAATCTTCCGTTTTGGACGGCGATTTTCAACCACTTCCTCATTAGTGGTCATATCCTCTAACTCATCAGATGCACCGTTTATAATTGCCTCTTTAAATTGTAGAAAGTGTTAACCAAGAGCTCTTTCAAACAAATGTTTCTCTCGCCATTCCTCGAGAAGCACTCAGTAGCAATCTTTACTTCGTCCTTCGTAACCTTAGCATGTTTTTCTGCTGACATTTTCAGACACTTTGCATGTGAGCTTTGCTACGAAACAAGATGGAACCAATTTTATAAGCTTCACTCACAGCAAGACGGAAGAAATTTCAAGAATTCCACGAAATAAGCGTATACTAAACTACTAAAAGAATCAGTGAACACTGAGCTTTTATGAATGTGCTTGATTCGATCACACGGGAACGATAAAAGTACCGCAGAGCGGGGCATTCGATTCAGAAAGGGAAGAAGTATGTTGTACTGAAATATTTATACTCGATACTAAGAATCCGCTCCATTAAATGACAAACAACCGGGAAAACAGGCTGGGTAAAAAGTCCAACATCGAAAAGGCATACCCATTTTTCTAGAGATTAATATTAGGTATCAAGTTGCAAATAACAGTTGGTTATAAATTAAATGAAACGGTGAAAATATCAAAACAAGCAAAAATCCCCCACGACAAGAAGGTCCGTGCAGCAAAGGAGCTGTCGAAGTGTATCCGTAAATTGAATCCCTTGGCTACGGTGTTTGCCGAAGTTGAACGCACTCGGCTTCCCCGTTTACCGAAGTTGAAACACTCGGCTTCCCCGTTTGCCGAAGTACAAACCACCGGGGTCAAGAAAAATGCACGGGCACTGGTGTCGGTGGTTTGATTTTCGCCCTGCGTGTACTATGTTGAGCACCGGCGCGGAGTGGTGATACTGATACACGCTGCGCTGTGTTTGCATGCCAAAGAGCCTCCCGTGCAGAACGGTTTGGTGTTTTAACCATGCCTGGTTTAAAGTGCTTGAAAAGAGCTGAAAAACTAGATGCGCTTCCGAAACACGTTGTACTTTCTAAAAAATATAATAGGTAAAAGTTTAATTCTTCGTTGCAGATATTTTTTTTTGCTCCATTACTCTTAATTAATACTTTTGTTTTTATTCCACATTGACTGCCGTACAACATTAAGCCGTGTCAAAGAAAATACATCATGATATATGAAAATTATAAACCTGCATTAGATTGAAATCAAAATGGCAGCGGCATTAACATTGATATTTCATGAGCCATTATTGAAAATGCTGTTTTGTTTTCATGTACACTCAGTAGCAAAAAAAAAGCCGAGCAAAATTTTGCATCCAAAAAACTCCATGTTCAACCTTCTGTAACTTTGTCAATTAATAATATTTTTAGTTGAAAATTTCACAACATTATAACCAATGTATAAACCTTATGTGACCAAAATTTCATGTTGGTAGAATTTATGAAATTGGAGTTATCATAAAATATGTGAAAAAAGTCATTTTTGGACATAGCAATTTCAAATATCCGTATTTCTGTGAAAAATTTAGGTAGCATATTAAAAATTTTTTAATAGCTTAAAAGAATACAGAAAATGATGTGGACAAAATTTTAACTGTTTCCATCAAGTGGTTTGGACTACAGCTGGCGTCAAAGTTGACGTACCAACATGAGCATTTCCCTTTTTCACCCGATGCTGACCTTGCTGAAATATCGGTGCAAAAAAAAAAGCCGAGGTGAATTTTATTAATAATACTGTATAGCTCTGTATACTTAGTTTTCACAAACCAATTTATACTGAATGCCATATTTTCAAAGTTCTTCGTGGGCTACACTAGTTATTTGTGATATTTCAGGCGTAACAAAGCATGTATATTAATAAGAAGAATTCACCTCGGCTTTTTTTTGCACCGATATTTCAGCACGGTCAATATCGGGTGAAAAAGGGAAATACTCATGTTGGTGCCTCAACTTTGACGCAGGCTGTAGTCCAAACCACTTGATGGAAACAATTCAAATTTCGTCCACATTGTTTTCTATGTATATTTTAGCTATTGAGAAATTTAAAATATGTTATCTAAACTTTTCACAGAAATACGGATTTTTGAAATTGGTATGTCCAAAAATGACTTTTTTCACATATGTTATGAAAACTTAAAATTTAGAAACTTGATCAACATAAAATTTTGACCACATAGGGTCTATACATTTTTCATAGTGTTGTGAAAGTTTCAGCAAAAAATATTGAATATTGACAAAGTTACAGCTACTTGAACATGGCGCTTTTTGGAAGCAAAATTTTGCTCGGCTTTTTGTTTGCTACTGAGTGTAAGCATAAATAAATAAATAATGTTTTGAAATGGCACTTATGAAAATAATTTTGAGGCTAAACTGTTTCTTTGCGACGCTAATTTGCTTTATGCAAGACCGTTTAGCTACCAAACAGCTTATATGGTAACCAAGCTGCTGCCAGAAATTTTTTGACAGTTCTAAAGGACTAAGAAAGTTTATACGAAAGAATATGGGAAAGACATGCCGTACACCAGGCGATATGTGCCTCAAGACTATTTCTAGACAAAATAGTCAAAAGGTCGATAGTAACATTTGTAAACAATGACTTCTAGCTTTTTTTCTGGGACCTGCTTTCTCCCACAATCAAAATGCCACCAGAAATAGATACAGGGAGTTATTACCTTCCCGGCGGTAGGGGATAAAAATGTAAGCAACCTGGCATATCCAGGGAATTTACGTTTTAAGTCATTGTTTACAATTGTTACTTCCGACCTTTTGAAGATTTTGTCTAGATTTCATCTGGATGGGATACTGACTGATGTTGTAGTTTTTTAAGGGGGGATATACAGTTAGAATGACCTAAAATTTCAATATTGTTTTTTTACATAAAAAGGTAATAAATTTCCCGTAGAATACGCTCCTGAAACCTTTTTTTTTTTTTGAAATTCGAACTCCAAGTGTTTCGTTTCATTGTTTTGCGAAGACGCCTTCTTCGAGCGCAGACCGGTAATTAAAACTTTCAACGCGTTTTTCTCAAAACAGCATTTTCGGAGTTTATAACTTAAAAACTGATTATTCGATTAAGCTTAAACTTATAGGATTTCTTTATTATAGTGTTAACTTCTATATGAATTAAAACTTATTGTAATATTTTATTATTAAATATGAAAAAAATGATAAAATGGCGGAAAAAATTTGGATTTTTTCAAAAAAGTTATGCCAAATATGCAAATATTTTTTTTTAACTTTTTTTTTTCAATTCATCTACTAACTGTAAATGTAATTAATTTAATTTTTTTGGGTAAGCAGGTTTCAGATCAAAACTGCGACCAGGAGAGATGGCACAAGCAAAATACAACGACTTTTTCAACGCACTCTAACGGCCGACATTTTGTTGGAAAACATTTGAAAAAAATATATTTGTTTACAACATGAATACACTTATAATTATGAAAAATTGATTTGAGTAAAAACTTCCCCTTGAAACATAATTATCAAAAATGAGTTTTTTTTTCTCGGTCTAACTGTATATCCCCCTTATGTGACCTTGATTGATGGATCGTTGGGAAATTACTATTCAGAATGCTCAGTAAGTTTTGTTTATTATTTCACTTAATCGTGCATTTGTTTTCACTTGTTTTAGTTTGTTGCTATGCGAATCTATCTTTGTTTAATTTTATTATGACAACATTGGTAGCGCATCTTATAATAAACTTTATGTAGTGTAAAATGCTACAATAAATGTTTTATGCTCTCGTCCGAGTCCAAATGGCTTAGTGATGATTTTTATAATGATAAAGCGTGCTTATGCAATATTTTATCATGGCTCTGTTAAACAAATGTGAAGGAGCTTTATTATCGAATTACTGAACGGTTTTATGAAGGAATAGAGTTCCTCTTGAAATATTTTTTAAAGCTTGACTGTTTTAGACTTCACATTCTTCATAGAAAAGGTTGTAAAAACAGCCTAAAGTAAAATTATTAACGACACATCTTTCACATCATAGAAAGCTGCTTTGAAACAAATTAGCATGTCTATTGCAATAACAAAACACTCATAAATTTGAGCAAAGGCAAAAAAGCAGTAGGATTGTTATTTGGGATCACTTGCCCATACAAATTTCGATTACCACCGGGCTCAATCCATCGGAATGCATCAACGCCGCATATGATCTTACCCGTTACATCGATTGGACAAAGTTTAGGACAGCAGTAGATAAGGGTCCTCCCTTAGCTCAGTCGGTAAAAGCGCAGCTACAAAGCAACACCATGCTGGAGGTGGCTGGGTTCGATTCCCGGTCTGGTCTAAGAATTTTTCGTTAAGGAAAACTTCTCGACTCCCTGGGCATAGCGTATGATTGTACTTCCCACACAATCATACTAATGCAAACATGGTAACTGGCATCGAAAGCTCTCAATTAATAATTGTGGAAGTGCATTTAGAGCACTACCCAAGCAGCACACCACGATCATCATTAGTTGCAGCAACTTGATTATGCCTAACAAAGGCACATTTATGTTTTCTCAACTAAATTGCAACATGTGTGCTAGTAGGGTAAGTTGTGATCAAGCAATAAGCTTATTGTGAAAGCAATAAGCTTGAAATGCTAAAGACGAAGAAGAAAGTAGATGAAGCCGTAGCTTCCACCGCTGGAGGAATACAACTTTCTCTCCAACCTGATCTTAGACAACGCGCTTCAAGCTCAAACTCGACCAGTTCCAGGAACGTCATTTCGCAGGAAACCTCCTTCTTCATGGTGGGATCAGCAATGCACCGAGGATTACCGTAAAAAGTTCAACGCGTTTAAAGTTTTCCGTAGACGTGGAACATCTGAGCACTTCGAAGTATACACGGCTCTCGAACGCGAACTTAAGAGCCTCATCAAGGCCAAGAAACGCGGATACTGGCGAAGATTCGTGGACGGGCTATCGCGCGAGACGTCGATGAGTACTCTTTGGAACACGGTGTGGAGATTGCGTAACCGAACTTCGAACAACGAAAGCGAAGAGTATTTGGACCAAGGACCCTCAAGTTCGCGAGAAAAGTTTGTCCAGATTCTGTGCCGGCACGGATGATTCCTCGCGAAACCACGAATTCGATAGATGAGAACACCCAACCTTTTTCAATGGTAGAACTCTCTCTCGCACTCTTTTCGTGTGGCAATACGGCTCCGGGGGCTGATAAGATCAAGTACAACTTGCTTAAGAACCTCCCATATGTCTCAAAGAGGCGCATGTTGAACTTGTTTAATCAGTTTCTGGAACTAAACATTGTACCGGATGATTGGAGACGGGTGAGGGTTATTGCAATTAAAAAACCTGGTAAACCTGAGTCCGGCCACAAATCCTATCAACCCATCGCGATATTTTCTTGTGTTCGAAATTTGTTGGAGAAAATGATCCTTTTCCGTCTGGACAAATGGGTTGAGACGGACAATCTGCTTTCAGATACTCAATATGGTTTCCGTAGGGGTAAGGGAACGAACGACTGTCTCGCGTTGCTTTCCACAGACATTCAGTTAGCTTTTGCTGAAAAAGAGCAGATAGCTTCGGTTTTCTTGGATATTAATGGGGCTTTTGATTCAGTATCTGTTGAAGTTTTTTCAGATAATCTCCACGCTTGTGGCTTTTCACCATTAATAAATATTTTTTTGTACAATTTGCTGTCAGAGAAACATGTGTGCTTTTCTTATGGAACCCCTACAGCTTCCCGATTTAGCTACATGGGTCTACCAGGGCTCATGTTTAAGCCCTCTTTTTTATATTGTTTATGTCAAAGACATTGACGGTTGTCTAGGTGACAACTGTACGTTGAGACAACTTGCAGATGACAGTGTAGTGTCTGTCACGGGACCCAATGGGGTCGATCTGCAAGGACCCTTGCAGGATACCTTGGACAATTTGTCTACTTGGGCTCTCGAGCTAGTTATCGAATGCTCTACGGAGAAAACTGAGTTGGTAGTTTTCTCTAGGAAGCATAACCCAGCACAACTGAAGCTTCAAATTTGGGGTACAACAATAACTCATTCCAAGTCATTCAAATATCTTGGGGTCTGGTTCGATTCAAAGTGTACCTGGTGATCCCACATTGAGTATCTGAAGCGAAAATGCCAGCAAAGGATCAACTTTCATCGAACAATTACTGGGACCTGGTGGGGAGCTCATCCGCAAGATCTTTTAACGTTGTACCGAACAACGATTTTGTCGATTAGGTATATAATACGGTAGTTTTTGTTTTCAGTCAGCGGCTCGGTCGCACATCATCAAACTGGAACGTATTCAGTATCGGTGTCTTTGTATCGCGTTAGGTTGGATGCACTCGACTCATACCATGAGTCTTGAAGTGCTGGCTGGCAGGTTGCCACTCTCGGATCGGTTTACAGAGTTATCTCTCGGGCTCCTCATTAGGTGTTATGAGCCCCCAGTTGATCGAAAATGTTGAGAAGCTACGTGATCTAAATCCTCAAACTCGCTTCATGACTTTGTACCATTTGTACATAACACAGGCTGTCAGCCCTTCGCCGAATATTCCCAATTAAGTTTGCTTCTCCGACTTCGACAATTCGGTTTATTTTGATTTATCCTTGAAGCAGGAACTTCTTGTATAAATGGAGTAAATGAAATGAGATTTTGGGCGATGGCAACATTCTATCATTCCAAAGGTGCCAAAGAATTCAATCATTACTCTTTGAATTCTTATTTATACTGTGTTGGGCTGAGCAACAGCAATCTCTGTGAATGTGGACAAGGTTTGGTCATGTGCTGAGCATCGTGGAGTCAGATCTGAGCTTTATGATTCTCTCGGGCTCGAGGTAGACAATCCAATGTACTGGTTTGAGATATTTTGGCTGAACGTAATCTAGAGTTTATGAATCTCATTTATGTGTTTTCGATTTACATTAGCCTTAAATTGTTGTTAGTTTAACATGAATGTTTAGTTTTAGTTTTTTCCGTGTTTGTGTTTTTTTCCTCAAAAATGTAGATTGTCAAAAATAAAACGAAAGTAGGGTATGTGTCCCTTGGCTCGTCCTATTATGCAACCAGCGATTACATTTTTCATTATTACTCATAAAGTTTTTAAGCTGTGAGCGAGATTCAACTAGTTAAACACTTGCAAAGATAAGTTTGATAAGACATTTGGTAGCATGTCTCACTAAAAGTTACACAACTAGTTTTATAATGCCATAAACTTTCGAGGAATGTGGATTTAATGTCGGTCTATAGGCAACAAATTGGGTCTATTCGTGGATGCAACTTCGGCCCATTCCATGGATTTATTACTAAATGCAGTCTTCGTACGGTTTTTTTTTGTAATTTTATGAATTAAATACACCATTTCACTACACAAACTAATGTAAAACTGCATCGAAACACTTAAATGATGTTCATATATGATTTATCAGTCATTCAATAATGAAAACATTATAATTCACTTTGCAATGATTTTGTCTCCTCGATTTGTGTGTAGGTGAGCCACTTGAATATAAACAACCGCAAATTCATGCCTTTTCACTTGAAATTTTACCAATAACAACCTTTGTACAACGTTATTGATACAACAGGCCATAGTTCGAAACATACAAAAAAATATGTACCCAACATTGGGTCTACGATTTTCTTGTAATCCAGGCTGCATTACTTGCTTTATCGATTCAATTAAGCCAAATTTAGATCACTTGAAATCGTGCAGATCATCTGTTCAGCATAACCAGTGAAATCATGATGCCCCAAAAGTTCAAGAAACCGAAAATTACGCGGAAGTGAACAACTATAAGTTGATTCATATTGTCTCAATTGCTTCGGATTACATCTATCAAGCTAATAGCAACATGATTTTGTTGATCACCGCTGAATTAATGACACATTTGGTACATAGGCCGAATGAAGGAGCTAGGCTAACATTACATCCCCTTACCCTATGATTATTAGTTAAGATTAGATGATTTAGAATAAAAAAAAAGTGTTACATAAACCTAACTTAAAATTTCCGTCTTTTCTCCCATCCATTAAATTGATATTCCCATTAATCTCGAGAAGACCGCGAGTAATTGGTTCTACATTTTCTAATTGGTACTAATTTTTTACCGAAATTTCAACAGCTGAACGTTCACTAATCCGATTTACCGGATTTCGGTTAAATTTTACATTATCCCGTAAAAAATAAAACCGGAATTTGTCAAATTTTACCGAAATCCGTTAAACCAGATTACCGAACATTCACTTGTTCAAAGTTCGGTAAAAAATTACCAAATACTTTTAAATTTTCTAAGTGAGGTACACACTTTAGTTTTAAGACAGCTGCTGTATATAATATTGAGAACTTTGCTCTGCAAAATTGATTCGATTGAACCTGTTTGAATTAATAAAACTGTTCAAAACAATCCATATTCCACTGGCCGGTTGTGTTTTAATGGAAGAATCCTTTCTGCTCCTATGCTTATCAATTTGTATTTATTTATAGAAGCAGAAATTTTTAGCCCTGAATATGAAAGGTGATATCTCTATTGTACATTCAAAAACCCTTTTCCACGCAGAACAAAAACAAACGTATGCAAAAATAGCAGAAGAAACAAAAAGCGCGTGGCTAGAAGTGATCTGATTGATTGACGACGATTGACGCATACATTGTTCTTTTTTTCATAGAGAATTTTAACTGACATTGAAAAACAATGAGCACATCAAACTTTTTTCATATTTTTTGCGATTTATTTTCGATGAGATATAATTGGCGTGTGGGTGAATAATGTTGACTAATTATGCCGAAAGAACACAATTTCTTTTTTCTGTCTGACCTTGCTCTTGGCTTCGAGAATCATTTTAACTTTGCTGACGTTTGACACAATAACGACATGGCCAACCCACGGTATTCGACCGATTTTACCGATATGGAAGGTTCTTCCAGCAACTTATGCAATACGAGGATTATTGCACTCCACCGTAAATCGTTCAAAGCACCTCTCGTTTGAATACGGTAAGGGCATGTAGGGCCTTCCCTAGCATTGTCCGTGGCCGTTTAGTGGCCGTCGAGGTCTAATTGATCTCTTGTAGATGTTCAACTTTGTAATTCAGCAAACTTTGTTCGAACGCAGCCTCATTCGGACCTTACAGTAGGCACGATTGCTTGCCATAAGGGAACGTCCATTAAATACGTCACGAAAAATTGACTTTTTAAAACGCCCCCCTCCCCACATATGAACAGCCAAAGTAGTATGTTTTCTCCATCCAATCCTCGTTATTTATAAATAAGGGATTAAATCTAACAATTTTTAGAATGCTCCAATAGTCTTATTTTTTTAAGCGTTTCAAGGTTATTGTTTTCGTCATTAGCTTATTGCCTGCTCTCAACTTTGTGTTCTTAATGCACTTTCTTAGTTTTTAAATAAGAGCTTGTGATGCCAGATACCATTTTTGCATTAGTATGATTGTGTGGTACGATCATACAGTATGCCCAGGGAGATCCAACCCTGCCACCTCCAGCATGGCGTTGCTTTGTAGCCGCGCCTTTAACGGTAGAGCCGTGTCCTATTAGAACGTTCACAAACGTTCTGATCTTTATAGCGAGAGTGAGAGAAAGAAAGAGAGAGAGAGAGAGAGAGAGAGAGCAGATTAAATCTCGAAAGCTCGTTCATCACTGTTAGAGATGTAAAATTTTACTGATATGTGTCTTTTTGATAGCATCTCCTTGATCCTATCGACAATACACTTATCAAAGCCACGTTTCGTCATTGCTTTTATTATTGAGCTATGCGATGAATTATCAAATGCTCCTTCAACGTCTAAGAACGCACACACTCAGATTATTTTACAGAAACCCGGTAAATTGGTACTCAGATTTTGCATTGTTAATCCGATTTTACAGATACTGTAAAATTATACCGAAATCCGTTGAATCCTGTTGAGAATTCGGTAAAACTTTACCGATTTCTGTAGATAAATCTAAGTTTGCAGGTAGTGAAATTTCTTTCAATTGAATGAATTTTTCGAGTTTTGTAACAACCGCATGCAATGCTGTTACCAATGAATAGCTTCCTGATGAACAAACTGATACTTACTTAGAATACTTTTAACTAATTATGATGAATTTATGTATTCAATAATTAATTTTTCCATTATTTTGAGTAGAATTGACGAAGAGCTTATGGACCTATAAGATTTAGGTGAACTTTTATCCTTCTTAGTAGATTTGGGAATAAAATTCGAACTTGTCGCCACGCTGTCGAAAAGAAGCTTAATGTTAAACTTACCCGAAAAAGTTTTGTTAGAATGGGCAATAAAAAAGCATTTCCCTTCTGCATTAGTATGTATGATTTATGATATGTACTACCACCCATTGTAGCACGGAAACTAAGTCCGACAGCAGTGAGCTCTCCTCGCTGTTAGACTTGATCAAGCTTTAATAACCACTGATTATCCTAATCATGCCATTGTATGAAGGGCCAAAAAGGGGTTGGGTAGATCGATAGGCAACATCACTTATACGTATCCACAGGGATATAAAGAATCTCCTTCCAACAACAAGATTGGACAATTGGTCAAAAGAGCAAGCTATCTAACATGAGGATTAATGGGCATTAATGAACATTAATGAGCGGGGAGAAGAGCCCGCCCTCTATTCACAAACTGTTAACAATGGGGAGTTGGCATTTCCACTCTCCCCATCCAGAGTGCTTCAATCGGGTGCCCTGATGGTCCCTCCTATTCCCATGAAATATTTATATAATAGTGTATGTATTTATGTAAATGAAAAATACTGTAATAACTCGGTATCTATTATTTATGATCTCCCTTTGGTGGATCCTGAAATGTAAGAAATGTTGTAAAGTGTTAAAGTGTAGAGTTCTGTGGTTTCACGCTTATGCACGTTTTTGTTTGTTTTCAGCGATAGCAGCAATTTCCCAAAATCTTGATTTGAGGTATCCTAAAAAAGTTTGTTAAATTATACAAAAATAACATATATACATTTTAATTTACTGTTGCCATGGTCACTATTTGCTGCTTGATGTTGATTTTAACAGCAATACGCTTTTATTTTTGCTGGCCATATAATTATTGCTCCTGTGTAAGGGAGTTAAAGACAAATGGAAAAAAACAACAAACAACAACAACAAACAACAACAACAAAAAACAACAAGAAATTTTTAAATCATCTAAGAAGTAAAATCAATAAAACAATTTCATCAAATATAATGATATTGTGAGTTATGATACAGACACATCAGACGCTATCCGAATGGCAAACAGCTCAGATTTGGAAAAAGGTCCATTTGCAAACAAATTTAAAAATATATTAGGTAATAAGTGCAAAAGCCTACCATAGATTCCGTCGCAGCTTCTTTTGTTCAACTAGATACTTCTAGATCATAATGATAATTGGACATATAAGACATAATAATTAAAAGTATAACCTATTAGGAGAAATTATTAAAAAAAAAAAATGTTAAAAAATAAATCCCAAAAACACCAGTAATGATAAAAATGATAATGATGGTGATAAAGAAGATTGATAATGGTTATGAATAAACAATGTCCTTTATGATAATATATAGTCGAGGGATATTATAATATGAACTGAAAATTACATCTGTGCCGACTGCTGTTTTGTTGCAATTGTAGACAAACTTCCGCATCCATTATGAACCAGAAAATTTAGACAATGTATGACTGCCATGAGAAAAAAAAAATTAATTTTAAATGTTAAATTATTTTTTAATACCTGATGACCTGGTAGACCTGAAAGATATGATAATGGAAAATTATGACATGATTTACCGGTCGCACCCCCTCACTTCGCTATTGTCAGATTGACAACATTGCCCAGGCTACGCCAACCAGCGTCTCCATGTTTCAGCTGGCAGTCTTTTGTGATCATATGACTCGTGGAGGCGTGAGGTAGGAACTTGTGAGGACCAGAGGTCGGTCGCAGGGTCCTGCCAAGTTGTCAACTCACCATTTGTAGCCCATTTCCCTTCTGCATTAGTACAGGAAAAACTCCATTCCTACCAGGAGATTTGAAGGGCTCAAATGAGTCAATTGCCCATTCTTTCGGTACAAATCGCACTGGCCAAGGAACAAGCACCTCTCCTGGCTCTATCTAATCGTTCACTGAACATCCGTCATGGTTTCATCAAGGCAAATTTTTGATGCAAGTATGTTGGTCTTCACTTGAACTGATAACAGAATAAGGCAAATGTGTTTCCATCATTTAAATTTTCCCTCGTTTAATAAAACCAAAGCAAGCGTAAGCAACGTATTGGTTTGAAATATTTCATACAGCATACAACATATTCTGCAATTTTCCATACAACCGACCTGATTCCAGCGATATCGGGCTTATGATTATGATGATGATGATGATGATGATGATGGTCCCGCCACTTACCCCTACAAAGGTTTGAGCTAGACGATTTATCTATTAGATAATTTATTTAAAACAATTCAACCAGTTATGCAATATCAAAAACGAACTGATTGTATCTACAGAAATAAACTTCTTCCAAAAATGTTCATTTGCTTTACAGCGATATAATTGTGAAAAGCTATTGATGTCAACCACAAATGTTCGCAAATAAACCCAGCGATGAGAAAATTCTATTACAATTCAAATCACAGAATCCTGTATAAGGACATTATTAAAATACAATCCAATATCCGATCTTGCCCGCTACCGAGTGAGGTTTCAACACTAATGGAACCGCCACCTTAGTTTTGGACTGACCAAGGATATCCCTAATAAGGGAAATCGAGAATATTTCCAAACCGAAAAAATCCTGGACCGGCCCTAGTCAAACTTTTACTTTCAACCACAACAGAACTGACAAAGAATTCCCCGACAATCAGCCAGACAACCCACTACTATTTCATGGCATCTTCTTAAGCATCAAAGGCCAATATTGTTTTGTAAATTCAAAAAGAAGTCCTTTATACCTGTATACCGCGCGTCGAGGCTCAAACTTTTGAAGACTACACAAAAAATGAAGACTACTTTAAATTACACTAACAAAATAAAAACTTCAAATCCATCATCATCATCGAGGCGAAAAATATAGTTTGTTTGTGCCCCATGACATATATAAAACATTTAACAATAAACCATACAAAAATATCCGTTGTAATAACATCGTCAAGATACAAAATTAGTCAAGAGTAAAAAGTTATCAGAGTAGCTGTTCAAAAGGCAGCTTTGATGTGTGAAATACATTGTGTCTTAAAATCTGTTAGTGTTGCTACACGTTTGATGTGTATAGGCATCGAATTGAAAACATTTATACCTATAAAAAACAACGAATTTTGTGAAGCTCCGTACAAAAAATATGGTGTTCAGACATCATCCGCGTTTCTAGTGTTATATCTATGAATATCACTTCCTCTTTCAATTCGATTACACAAATATCGAGGCAGCAAACCGTTTATTACTTTAAAAATGAACACCATTGTCAAACACACAACTCTCTGCTTCACCGATAGCCACTGTAGGGCATCTAACAAAAAAGAGGAGGAAGTGAACCTGTTACATCTCAAGATCAAACGCATTATCTTATTTTGCAAACGCTGTAAACTCAATATTTGTGTTTGATTAGCTAAAAACAAAATGGAAGGGCAAAATTCAATGTGAGGAGAGATGATAGATTTGTACAATTGTATTTTACTAGCAATAGTATAATCGTTTTTTAATCGGCAGAGAATACCGTACTTCTTGGCTATTTTCCTGATGACATCGTCAACGTGAGAGTCAAATTTTAATCTATCATCAATAATCACGCCAAGATATTTAATCTCACTAACGCGATCAATTGTTACATCATCAATTTTAACAGAGACGTCTTCGTTAACTCGATTCCGCGAAATTACCATGAATTAAGTTTGACTTATTAGTTGAAATTGAACAACTGTTTGTACTTTAACCATCTACTTAGAAAACGTAAATCTGCATTCAAATGTGAAACGGCCTCCTTGGCCTCGCAAGACTCGTCGCATGTCATTAATATATAGAATGAATAAAATGGGCCCTAATACACTCCCTTGTGGTACGCCAAGGCTGTTCTCCACAGGGCTCGACACGGAATCATTAAAAGCCGTCCGTTGAGTTCTGTCAGACAAATAGCTTTCGAACCATCTGTATGTAGAACCCGAAAATCCAAAGCGCTTGATTGATTTTAACAACAAGGGCCGAGAAATCGTTTCAAAAGCGCGTTTCAGATCCAAAAAACAGCAACAATCGTATCTTTACGCTCTACATTTTCTTTTCATTTTGCTAAAACTAAATTTAACGCTGTTTCACAAGAATGACCTTCGCGATATCCCGATTGTTCCGGCGCAATCAAATTATGACTATTTAAATACGTTAACAGCTGGCCTTTTACAACAAGTTCCAAAATTTTCTCAAAAGTGTGCAACATGTTAATAAGACGAAACTCTTCGGCTTTAATCGTTCCAGCGATATCGGGCTTACATTTACATGAAAGAGCATGAGCATGAGCATGAGCATGATTGACCGCCCGAGGTTGCTACTCCGTTATTGCCAGATCAGCTGTTATTACACAAAGAACCAAAGGATGATGCTTGGGACTAGCATACATCCTCAATGTGTAAAAACTGGTGATCTTAAACTAAGGCAATACCGGCGCCGGCCTCGTCCGAATGCAGGTCAAATAGGGAATGGGTAGGAATATGTTGACGTGATACTCGCTTTGTTGGAAGCCGAGAACACCTCTGCACTTCCACGAGAAATCACTGGGATGTTGGATAAAATGATTGGGTTGGCAGCTGGATCCGTTTTGGTAAACGGTGTGCTGAATTCAACTGATGTCGGCAACAAATAAGATATTTAACTATGTTCCCGATTTATTCTCTGTACAGAGATGCACATTAATGCTATTCAAATTTTGGCACCGATTTAAACCAACAGTAAGGATGCTATTGGGGCCACTCACAAGTGTGGGTGGTTTATTTCAATGGGATACAAGAAAACGTTAAGAACATCGAGTTTGAGGACCGATTTAAACCAACAGTAGGGATGCCGTTGGGGTAACTCACAAGTGTGGGTGGTTTATTTCAGCATAATAGAAAAGTATTTTAAAACACCGAGTTTGAGGACCGATTTAAACCAACAGTAAGGATGCTGTTGGGGCCACTCACAAGTGTGGGTAGTTTATTTCAATGGAATAGAAGATTACGTTAAGAACATCGAATTTGACGACCGATTTAAACCAACAGTAGGGATGCTGTTGGAGCCACACACAAGTGTGGGTGGTTTATTTCAGCATAATAAAAAAGTATTTTAAAACACCGAGTTTGAGGACCGATTTAAACCAACAGTAGGGATGCTGTTGGGACCACTCACAAGTGTGGGTGGTTTATTTAAATGGGATAAAAGAATACGTTAAGAAAATCGAGTTTGAGGATCGATTAAAACCAACAGTAGGAATGCTGTTGGGGCCACTCACAAGTCTGAATGGTTTGTTCAGCAGACTTCAAAAGTATTTTAAAACACCGAGTCCTCAACGGATCGGTCCTCAACGATTTGAACCAACGGTATGGATACTGTTGGGGCTACTCACAAGTGTTGGTGGTTTATTTCAGCAGAATACAAAAGTATTTTAAAACACCAAGTTTGAGGACCGATTTAAACCAACAGTAAGGATGCTGTTGGGGCCACTCACAAGTGTGGGTGGTTTATTTCAGCAGAATACAAAAGTATTTTAAAACACGGAGTTTGATGACCGATTTAAACCAACAGCAGGGATGCTATTGGGGCCACTCACAAGTGTGGGTGGTTTATTTCAATGGAATACAAGAATACGTTAAGAACATCGAGTTGTAGGACCGATTTAAACCAACAGTAGGGATACCGTTAGGGCCACTCACAAGTGTGGGTGGTTTATTTCAGCAGAATATAAAAGTATTTTAAAACACCGAGTTTGAGGACCGGATTAAACCAACAGTAAGGATGTTATTGGGGCCACTCACAAGTGTCAGTAGTTTATTTCAATGGAATACAAGAATACGTTAAGAACACCGAGTTTGAGGACCGATTTAAACCAACAGTAGGGATGCCGTTGGGGCCACTCACAAGTGTGAATGGTTTGATCAGCAGACTTCAAAAGTATTTTAAAACGCAGGAGTTTGAGGACCGATTTAAACCAACAGTAAGGATGCTATTGGGGCCACTCACAAGTGTGGGTAGTTTATTTCAATGGAATACAAGAATACGTTAAGAACACCGAGTTTAAGGACCGATTTAAACCAACAGTAGGGATGCTGTTGGGGCCACTCACAAGTGTGGGTGGTTTATTCAATGGGATACAAGAATACGTTAAGAACATCGAGTTTGAGGATCGATTAAAACCAATGGTAGGGATGCTATTGGGGCCACTCACAAGTGTGAATGGTTTGTTCAGCAGACTTCAAAAGTATTTTAAAACGCAGGAGTTTGAGGACCGATTTAAACCAACAGTAAGGATGCTATTGGGGCCACTCACAAGTGTGGGTAGTTTATTTCAATGGAATAAAAGAATACGTTATGAACACGGAGTTTGATGACCGATTTAAACCAACAGCAGGGATGCTATTGGGGCCACTCACAAGTGTGGGTGGTTTATTTCATTGGAATACAAGAATACGTTAAGAACATCGAGTTTGAGGATCGATTAAAACCAACAGTAAGGATGATGTTGGGGCCACTCACAAGTATGAGTGATTTATTTCAGCAGACTTCAAAAGTATTTTAAAACACCGAGTTTGAGGACCGATTTAAACCAACAGTAAGGATGCTGTTGGGGCCACTCACAAGTGTGGGTAGTTTATTTCAATGGAATACAAGAATACGTTAAGAACACCGAGTTTGAGGACCGATTTAAACCAACAGTAGGGATGCTGTTGGGGCCACTCACAAGTGTGGGTGGTTTATTCAATGGGATACAAGAATACGTTAAGAACATCGAGTTTGAGGATCGATTAAAACCAATAGTAGGGATGCTATTGGGGCCACTCACAAGTGTGAATGGTTTGTTCAGCAGAATACAAAAGTATTTTAAAACACCGAGTTTGAGGACCGATTTAAACCAACAGTAAGGATGCTGTTGGGGCTACTCACAAGTGTGGGTGGTTTATTTCAGCAGAATTCTTTAATAACCTGTTTATGTTAGTTATAAAAACAAGGAAATTACATATATATTAGAAATTCCATATAATCAGTCCATAGAATGAATTCTTAGATCCTAAGTATCAATTTTGATTATCAACATGGATTCAATATGCTTAATAAGTACATGTTCGTTGAAAATTGGTAATTTTCGAATATACTCGCTGCAGTTCAAAACCAGACCACTCGAGTCAATCGATCCTGCTCTAACTCTATAGAGTCGCATAGTGTGGCTAGTCTACTGTATGTGCTATACAATGCACGAGATGCGACACAATAGAATGCAAGTGGCATCGATTGGGGTGAGTGGTCTTCTTCGGTTTTGCAATGCAACGAGTATATTTTCATCTCACAATTATGTGCTCTCAAGTATTGTTTTGTTCATATCTCCATGAAGGATTATCCAATCATAATGATATTTTGTCCAGTTATTTGGAGTTATTTTATAGCTTTAATTTGGCACCAACAAAACTAAAATCGGTACACAAATAGCTCAGTATGTAATCGGAGACTAAACTGTTTGATTACTATTATAATAGGCCGTCAAGTACTATTTCGTTCATATCTTCGTAACGGAATGTCCGAAAGAAGAAAAAAAACAATAACGTTCTATTGGAATGTTGTAGCTTCCATTTGCCGTCAACAGAACTTAAATCGGTTCACAAATGGCTGAGAAACCGATGTGACACACAACCGACATACACACACATACATACACACAGACATGTGCTCAGTTCGTCGAGCTGAGTCGAATGGTATATGACACTCGGCCCTGTGTGCCTCAGATAAAAAGTTTTCAAGCGATCTTAATACCCTTCTATTGATGTAAGAAGGGTAAAAAGAATCTCAGTCCGCTAATTTAACGCTCATTAATTACAGAAAAAAAAATACACTGTCTCTCCTAGACAAGATGTGCACGTACTCACCGGATGAACGAAAATAGCATATTATCTCAAACTTAACTCCTCCTGTTTAGTCAAAATGTCCTCCTCCGTAGCCATTCTTGACTCAACCGTGTTGTACCTGTCTCTGGTCAAGTACCAGATCCATTGCCGACATGGCACTGGTGTAGACATCTTTCCACTAAACCACGTTCGACTCTGACCTAATCACCGTTTCATACGGCCCTCCTATTTCCGATTGGCAGGATATTTTCAGCTTGTTCTTCGTTCAGTTGCTTCCGCTGCTTCGTCACCATATCAGTCATAATCTTCCCACTATGGAAATATTCCCTTATGGTTCTCATAGGATGTTTTCTTGTATCCTGTGCTTCAGATAAGTTCAACCGATATTCGCAGAATGTTTCCACTGCATAGAACATCCATGCCAATGCCACAAATCAACTGTTGCAGTTGGTGCCAAAAAATGGAACAGAAGCACCGTGAAACTACACAAGAGCAAACTGAGCTGTTTTAGCCACATCATAAGCGAATTCTTCCGGATCTTTGGAGAACTGTGACGCGATTCCTGTTACGAAAGAAACCTGCTATCGTAAATTACTGCAATAATCACTGTTTTAAGTTATTAAACTTTAATTTTCTTTGGTCAAATCACAGCGAAAAAAATAAACGTCAAACGTGTTGAACGGCATAGCCTACTCCTCGGGCTTACATGTACATGAAAGATCCCAGAAATTTATGTCAAATCTAGCATTCCCTCTATGTGCATCAGATAACGCAGAAAATTAATAGAAATCTTTCTATCTGTGAAGCTCATTTATCTCAAAATTAACCGAGAACATCCCACACAAGTCCAAAAACAGACATGACTGAATCAACGGCACACAGAAAAAATAATTAATTTTAACAAGTGCGGAAAATTTTCTCTCGTTCAATTTCATCTCAAACGAAGCGTAAACAATGAAGTTGTATACAATCTTCAGAGCACCATACAACAATGTTTGTTATCTGTCATACAACAGGCTAGATGCAGGCGTTATCTGACCTCAATTTACATGAAATGTCCCATTAATTTCTGCCAAATCTTGCATTCCCTTTATGTGCATATGAAAACGCATAAAATTCAATGTTTCTTTTTATCTGTGTACACAGTTTGAAAGAAACATTTAATTGTTATCTCATACACATAAAGGTAATGCTAGATTTGGCAGAAATTAATGGGATGCATTTAAATTTATATCACCTGAGTCTAGACTGTTTTGTGCAAGAATAAAGTTGAACGTCACAAGACTTTAATTAGACCTCTACCGCCACGAAACGGCCACGAAACGGCCACAGAAAATGCTAGTGAAGGCCCAACGTGCCCTTAATGTCTATGAACGAAAGGTGCTGTGAACGATTTACGGTGCAGTGCAATAATCCTCGGATTGCATAAGTTGCTGGGAGAACCGTCCATTGTTAACATCGGTAAAATCGGTCGAATACCGTGGGTTGGGCATGTCATTATTGTGTCGAACGACAGCGAAGTTAAAATGATTATCGAGCTAAGAGCAAGATCAGGCAGAAAAAAGAAACTGTGTTATTTTATCATAATTAGTCAACATTATTCACCCACACGCCAATTATATCTCATCGAAAATAAATCGCAGAAAATATGAAAAAAGTTTGATGTGCTCATTGTTTTCCAATGTCAGTTAAAATTCATTATGAAAAAAAAAGAACAATGTAAAAATATGCGTCAATCGTCAATCAGATCACTCCTAGCCACGCGCTTTTTGTTTCTTCTTCTATTTTTGCATACGTTTGTTTTTGTTCTGCGTGGAAAAGGGTTTTTGGATGCACAATAGAGATAGCACCTTTCATATTCAGGGCTAAAAATTTCTGCATCTATAAATGTGCGTCGGTGTTTTCATGGAAGAAAGCTGTCTGCACATATGTTCATCAATTTGTATTTATTTATAGGTGCAGAAATTTTTAGCCCTGAATATGAAAGGTGATATCTCTATTGTACATCCAAAAACCCTTTTCCACGCAGAACAAAAACAAACGTATGCAAAATTAGCAGAAAAAACAAAAAGCGCGTGGCTAGGAGTGATCTGATTGACGATTGACGCATATTTTTACATTGTTCTTTTTTTCATAAAGCATTTTAACTGACATTGAAAAACACCAGCTCATCAAACTTTTTTCATATTTTCCGCGATTTATTTTCGATGAGATATGATTGGTGTGTGGGTGGATAATGTTGACTAATTATGCTAAAAGAACAGAGTTTCTTTTTTCTGCCTGACCTTGCTCTTGGCTCGACAATCATTTTAACTTCACTGTCGTTCGACACAATAACGACATGCCCAACCCACGGTATTCGACCGATTTTACCGATGTTAACAAAGGAAGGTTCTACCAGCAACTTATGCAATCCGAGGATTATTGCACTGCACCGTAAATCGTTCACAGCACCTTTCGTTCATAGACATTAAGGGCATGTTGGGCCTTCACTACACGGCAAGCTTCCTTTACCCATTAATGGGTACGATTTATTATTATTGTTACTCCTCCTGTCGATTTTTTTACCCATTTTACCGTAAAACTGCGTCTACCCATTTAAATGGTAAATGTTTCAGTAAAATGCGTAAAAATTCCACAGGAGGAATCACAATAATTATAAATCGTACCCATTAATGGGTAAAGGAAGCTTACCGTGTAGCATTTTGCGTGGCCGTAGAGGTCTAATTAATGTCTTGTAGACGTTCAACTTTATTCGAACGCGGTCTCATTCGGAGCTAACAGTAGGCACGATTGCTTGCCATAAAGCACTTTTGTATCCTTCTGCTGGTGTCTTTATTAGCGATCACCAATGAGCGCAGATACACGGATTTATCTACCGGCTCGATTTCATCACAAGCCTAATCCTACTTGCTCTAGTCATAAGTTTGATAACTGTTTCCGCCACTGTCTTAAAGTTTTTTTTATTTCATTTCCGTCGGCCTATTTCCGCACATGGTGACAATCACCGACGCAAGGGAGACGACTCCATCACCTGGACCCTACCTAACGACTCATGACTATGAGCCGGGACCAACGGCTTTACTTCCCTTACGAAGGAAGACGTGACAAGATTTTTTCACCTCAGAAAAACCACCGACGTCGACTGGGATTGAACTCAGACCCACTGGGGTGCCAGTAGCAGTCACGCTTACCACTACACCACCGACGTCGGCAAACCGTCTCAAAGTTGTATGCAACGATATCGACGTCATCGGCAAATCTTAAAAGTTGGACGGATTTCCTGACGTTCGTAACACTCGTGTCTATCCCCGCTATTCGAATCCCACCTAAGAACAAGTCTAGACAAAATAGTCAAAAGGTCGAAAATAACATTTGTAAACAATGACCTCTAGCGTATTTTTCTGGGATCTGCTTGCTCCCACAAACAAAATAGCACCAGAAACAGATACAGGGAGTTATTACCTTCCCGTCGGTAGTGGATATAGATATTCGCAACCTGGCATTTCCAGGAAATTTACATTTGTAATCATTGTTTACAATTGTTACTTTCGACCTTTTGACGATTTTGCCTAGAAGTAAGAAAATATAATAGGATATCCCAGAAAGTATAAGCACGATTCCTACACCAAACTTCACACAGCCGGATTCCATAAGGCAGCGGAAGTTTGGTGAGGGTTGAAGCTTTGCAGGCGTACAGAAATGTGATTGAAAATCAGGACCAATGGACCGAAAGCTGGACTGGAAGATCATGATGGCTGTTCGAATAATAAAAGCAGTTCTGTTCAAGATATTGCCAAAAAGCTGAGAATTTCTTTCTGTTTTTATTTTGTAAACCGACGGATACTAGTACATTTGCATTCATTCGCGGATTCATTTGTATTTTTTGGTCTATTTATTTTATTGCGTGATTCTCCAAAGTCTTCAAAGTTAAATATTATAAGAGGTATATATTAAGAGATAGTAGTCGATGACGCGTTGGTTTTCTTTGCCGGAAGATTTCAATCACAGTATAATGTCTTGTCGGTGGGAATTCCGTTCGGTTGCCCTGTATCATAAGCGTTTCATTTTGGTTGCCACACACTTACATATATGATTGGATGCTATGGTAGACTAAGAAAGCCAACAGTTAAAAAATGTGGAACTGCTTCAAAAAAACACTTATTTGGGTGGTAGGCAAGGCCCCGTAGGGCGTCTAAAGGACAAAGATGACTTTAAGAATTGACTCGGAACAAATGTGACAGACAAAAATTCTATTTAAGTCGTTTTCTTAAACTCACAGGAAATAAATAAAGACATACTAGCTATGTTTGAGCCAAGTCGGTTTAATCATCCTCTCCTCCTAGCCTAAATGCCCGCACCTTGGACTTTATGTTACCCCATGTGAAACACTTCCACCCTATTTTTTACACACTTTTAACCACTCTTTCTCCAAACGCTTGTCGTTTTTGAAGATCTTCCCTGTTTTCCTGAGTTTGCCTTCCATAATCACCTAGAATTTTTCTTTTGCGTGAAGTTCTGGCGAGTTTGGTGGGTTTACTCTTCGGGACACGATCAAATGGTCTATTCCCAACTGTTTGTGAGCCACTTGAGGGACTGGCTTGGATTTTCCACGACTGCGCCTATATGTTTTTGTGGAAGCACTTCTAGCTTACAGTATGTCTTTAGGAAAATGCAAAAGTTTTCAATACTTATTTTTAGGTAGCTTTAAACATTTAAGGTATCTTTAAACATTATTTTTACTGTTTTAAGGCGTGTGTGTAATCATCTGACTGTAAACTAATGGACGAAGACTCGAGAGTTGAGTAAAGTGAAGCGGGAGTGTGTGCTCGCGAAAAAGTCCGTACTGTGCGGTTGAAATCGCACACGAAAGCGTCTGAAAAGTGTTCTCCAGGCTAGCAGATATCGCGTACGTTATGGAAGTGATATTTTCCGTCTCTAAAAAGTTTGGAAAAGTGGTGAAAAAATAGTTTTTTGCTTGGCTCTCAGCCTCCATTGGCAGTGAAGAGAAGTTTACTGGTTGAAATTTTTTTCGCTCAACCTCGCCCTCTCGCGCCGAGCTGATAGCGCCCTCTCTCTGTCCGTCGCTTGCGGTTGCACTTTTTGGGAGAAGCACAGTGGTGTTGGTGTGAGTTTGGTGGATTGGATTTTTGTTTTTATTTGCACACACTGGATGTGATTCATCAAAACGTAAAGATAGAGAGGTACGTGGTTGTGTGTGTGTTGGCAGTACTTTACATCGCATCAGCGGCAACAACACAACGGTATTAAGGCTCCACCAAACTGCAGCGTTTTTTTTTGCCGCCGCGGCAGCGAATTCGCGGCGGAAAATCGCCGCGGTGAGATATCATGGCGGCTTATGGGAGTGCACAAACCGACGCGATGCGTTTTTTAATCGCGTTGAACTTATGGTGCTTGAGTAGACCTACAACTTGGTCTAACAATACATAGCTCTATCTCTTATATCTGAGGAATAAGAGCGTATATTCGCAGTGATCTTCGCGATGAAATTCGCGGTGAAGATCACGCGATTATCATCGTGAAGATCACTGTGAATATACGCTCTCATGTCGAAGATATAGGAGTTAGAGCAATGTACTGTTAAACAAAGTTGTAGGTCAACTTATGCACTACAAGTTCATCATACATCATATTATCAAATCGACCCTCTGAAAGGAGATATTGGCAAATGAATATGCCTGAGTCAAAAATGATAAGCCGCAACCCTGCAGAGGAATATTGGGTGATTGAACGCAATGATTAGAATCAAAATTCCTTGTGCACTAAATCAAAGCACACATTGTTTTAGTTCAATGCAATCATATATTTGAAACAATAAAATTTTGTATCGAATCCACTATTGTTAGTCAATTAATATTTCTAACAGAAATCATTATTGATTCAACAAAATAATTTGGTAGAATCAACAATCATTAAAAAATTCAACAAAATTTCTAATCATTTCAATGGTTCTAATATAAAAAAAACTATATTTTTTCAATTCAACCGGTTTGGTCGAATAAATGCAAAGGTGCATTGTTTCAACAAAGCTTATTTTTTTATTCAACAATAAATACTTTTTGTTTTCATTAGAAACCTCCTTTGCAGTGCTTTAAGAAACAAAACAAAATCGTTGTTGGTTCAAAAATTAATCGGTGTTGTTTGAATAAATAAATATTATGGGTAAGCCGTGAGTCAACAATAAAATTGGTTGAATCCATACAGAACAATATATTTCTCAGCTTGTAGATGTACGATTTATAAAAAGTTAAGTCAATTGGTGATGCAAATCGTCATAAGATACCTTTCGTTTAGAAGATCACATTTAAATAGCACACTGAAAATTAATTTTCGTTTATATACTACGAGTAATTTGTTACCAATAAAAAAGAAACGGCTCTTGTGTGGTTGCATGGGCGGCTGACAATTTAACTTTATCGGCTCAAAATATATTTAAAAAAAGGTAATCACGAGGAGTTACCCTGCTCTTCACGAAATTAATTTTGTGCATTGTACAAAAAAGGTGTAATGTAGCGTTTTGTTAGAAGCCAAGCAAGATGAATGTTTCATTTAATTTACGAGACATTTGTTCGATGTGCATAATCCTTGTTTACGAAACGAGTGAAAGCTTATTCACGAAAATTAATTTTCAGTGTACGTTTCCATTTATCTAAGCTTTAGAATTTTGTCGGAAATCAAGAAAATTTAAGATGCACCACTTGGCCATAAATGTGTTTCTATTATGGCAACTCCCATAAGAAACACATGCGATTGGCCATGAAAGGAACCAAAATTTCAAACTATGGCGATAATTGGTGCAGTGTACCAGTTATAGCAAACGTCATTAATAATACAAAAACAAAGTTTTGGCTCAGTTTCGAATTTTTTTCTTCAAAATATAGATTGCAACCTTTCATTTGACGTATTGGAAGTGGGGTTTTCCCAGAATTTTCAAACATAGTTCTCAACTAGTATAAATTAACCCTTTTCCACTTGATGTAGAAGGAGATGTTCGCTCATCATCATGAGTCACCAAGAGTGGACAGTAATGTTTTCTTGAATGAAAGATATGAAGAGAAAGTGTTTAAAGTCCCGTCAGTGTACAGTAGGTTGGAAATAGCATAGAAGTATTGAAAATTGAGCGAACGGGCATGGGTAAAGTAGTACTAGAACCAAGAACGTTACTATTGCTTAACATTCCACTGCGGGGTAGGTCAAGGCACGGATGAATCTGCCTTCTCAACAGGCTTTTCTACTTGCTACTTGCTACTTTGTATGGCACACAGGAAATTTAATTGATGCAAATTGGTTATTCACTTTTTTTTCAAATTGGTTATTTTGTTACGTAACGATTTTAAAAACCCCCCCTCCCCCATATGTCACAATAAGTAACGGTTGCTCAACCCCCCCCCCCCCCCTTCATGCGTTACGTAATTTGTGCACAAAGCCTTTCCTGCAATCAAGTGCCAATACCTAGAACTAGAGTTTAGATGAAATGAACACAACCGTGCCAAAGTGAATTTTGATTCGGTGTGCAGGCTTAGTGTGGAAATTAATCAGTGCAAGAAGAGTGTATTAGACACAGATATCATGTTACTACCGGCAGGTTTCCGACACGTCGGCGGCGGCCGGGTTGATGTGGATGAGTGCCGACGACAGCAGATGCGGGTCCAGCAGGACTTGGCCATCTAGGATATCGAGGAGAGCTGGTTTGCAAAGCTACAAATAATTTATTTCTATCATATTTTGAAGAAAATATCAATATATTATATACTGTTTAATTTTATTTTGTCTATTTTGGTTTGTTTTGTTTTTCGTCAAGCTTCCCGAATAAAAAAATCTCATAGATTTGCAATTGAATGTATTGTAACCATACAATAGAATCTATAGTATGTACAATTAATATTATTGTTCACAACGATAAGATGACAATAGGAGTTATTGTTGCCACAAAAGAATCTAATGTAAACTGAGACATCGATAATAGAAAAGGGGGGTTGTTATGTATCTTAACTATAGAAAAAATCATTATTTTCCGAACAAATTTGAAGCAATTACTATTAATTGTATTGTTTCACAATTGTTGAAAATCCAAGCATATGGAGTGAATTGTAAATCTATTGTAATGACAATATGCATTTTTCCTTTATCTGATTCATGAACAATAAGATTCATGGTCGGAAATAGATTTGAATGTTATTTTATTTTATTGTATTGTAATTGAATGGTTATTTTTATCCGGGTTGTCTCTTTTCAGTAAGATTGGAGCGGCCCATTGCTTTTGGCGAAAATTACAATACCTTAACGGAATTTTCGCCAACTTGAGCTAATGTAAGCTGTTGTATGTCGAAGATTTGAAAATTCACCCGGATGATCAATTCGATTCTTGATTGCTGGACGCTTCAAACTGATGTCAAGTGGTTATCATGATGGTGTCAAATGAACGTGATGCTGCCAAGTGCAAAGTAAATACACACAAAACAATGTTGAATAATAACCTCGTTTAATTGCAAGCAAAATCAAACGTTAACCACAAAATTAGTGCATCTTTAGTTCAACAGTACTGATTTGGGCGATATCTGACTTAAATTTATATCTTTGTTAGAACTATTTCGTGCAAGTGGAATGAAATAGAATTTTACATACTTTGATAAAGGGTGTCCACGATGAAATTGCCACACTATGAAATTACTCTAACTTTTTAACCGTTGGGTAGAATTTAATGAAAATTTGGGTGGATTTAGTTCATAGTGCATTTTTAACATCCTGCAAGTTTTAAAGTCCTGTGATCAAAACTCGCGGAAATGGAGTCGAAAGAACAGTTCGTGCGTGATAAAATCTTGCGCATTCATCACGAGAACAAGGATCTCTCGCATCGTTCCATCGCTAAAATGTTGGGAATCGCGAATTCCACGGTGTCGCGAGTGATTAAGTGGTTCGAGGAACGGTTGACCACCGATCGGAAGCCCAGAAGTGAAGGAAAAAGTATTCCGTACAACACCAAAAATCACAACCGCGTAGTTGGGGCCTTCAACCGAAATCCGAACGCCTCCGTTCGGGATGTGACTAAGAAGCTGCACCTAAGCCGAAGTTTTGTCCAGAAGGCCAAAACTAAGGCTGGGCTTCGAACGTTCAAGGTACAAAAGGCCCCAAATCGCGACGAGAAGCAGAACAAGTCCACCAAAACCCGTGCCAGGAAGTTGTACCTCAACATGCTGACGAAAGTTGAATGCTGCATCATGGACGACGAAACATATGTGAAGGCCGACTTCAAACAGATCCCCGGCAACCTGTTTTTCACGGCCAAGGATAAGTTCAGCGTTCCGGAGCATGTCCGCACTCAGAAGATGTCCAAATTTGCGAAGAAATTCCTGGTTTGGCAAGCCATCTGCACGTGCGGGAAGCGGAGTGCACCTTTCGTGACCCAGGACACGATGAACGGACAGGTGTACATAAAAGAGTGCCTCCAGAAGCGGCTGCTTCCTCTCCTGAAGGCCCACAACGTCTCAACAATCTTCTGGCCGGATTTGGCCTCATGCCACTACTCCAAGGACGTGCTGAAGTGGTATGCGGACAATAAGGCGAATTTCGTGCCGAAAATGTTCAACCCTCCCAACACTCCGGAGCTCCGCCCCATCGAGAATTACTGGGCGATTATGAAGCAGCACCTTCTTAAACGACCTAAGGTAGTGAAGACAGTCGAGGAACTGAAGAAAGTATGGGTTTACATGCAAAAAACGGTTGATTCACAGGTTGTGCAGAATCTTATGGCCGGGGTTAAGGCCAAGGTGCGGGCATTTGCGTGTGGACTGTAAATAAAATACGAGTAAAATGGTAAAATGAAGTTTAATAGTTATTTCTCAATCCCTGAAAATTTGATGGCAATCGGATGAAAACTCGAATTTTGCGAATAAATTTTGTGTGTGGCAATTTCATCGTGGACACCCTTTAGATGTGACAATGAATAAAAAAGAGCTTAGAAAAAATTTCTTTTCACGGTTAGGGTAAATTAAGATATAACGAATTAGACTTTAAGTACTATTTGTAAAACAAAACTGGTCTACAAAAGATTGACGCCAAATAAATAAATTCCGTCCCCGTTTGGTTTCGATGATTCAACGTTTGGAGAAGGTGATCGAGAAAAATGGTGGACATATTGGTTTAATAAACGATTCCCTAAATTAAATTTTGATCTTTTTTTATCATTTTCAATGAAAAAAACTTATTAGAAACTCAGGTATGGATTTTCGCATTTCTTATGGGACAAACTGTAGAAGCCATCTCGATAACCACTTGAAAGATTGTGACAATTATGAATTTTGCACATGTGAATATAAAACTCTAAACTAGTTGTTCTCCAAATTTGATCAATTTTTACCCGTACAACAATCAAAAGAAAACGTTGCATTTTTATCGAGTACAGTCTTTATTCATGTTGCATTTTGAGAAGTATTCAAATGATTCAAGAATTCTCCGGAACGGTAATCCACCGCGATAACTGGCTATGCTTTGATGTCCCTTACACTGTTAAATTAGTATTTTTCTTCAATTCATTTACCTTCCGTCGGCCTATTTCGTCACGTGGTGCCTACCATCAAGGCCAGGAAGACGACTCCACCCCTTTTACCCTACATATCGCACTCATCAACACATGAACCGGGATCAACGGCTTTACTTCCCTTCCGAAGGAAGACGTTAGCAGAGATTTTTTCGTCTCAGAAAAATCCCACCGACCTCCACTGAGATTGAATAAAGGGTGATACGGTCAAAATTTGGTCAAGGGAAAACGCGTGTAAATCGGTGAAATCGTTTATTTAAAAAATCAAATTAAATTTCTTTTTCAAGTTCAATTAGTATAAAATTCAGGAAAAATATTCAGTTAGGCTTCCGCTTTTCCAAATCCGAATTGCCGGGCCTTACGCTTGACCCCTGCCATCAGATTTTGTACAGCCACCTTGTCCACCTTCTTCGCCGCAGAAAGCCAGTTTGCCTTGAACTGCTGCTCGTCCTTAGCAGTTTTTTTGGTCTTCTTTAGGTTCCGCTTGACAATAGCCCAGTATTTCTCAATTGGGCGGAGCTCTGGCGTGTTGGGAGGGTTCTTGTCCTTGGGAACCACCTGCACGTTGTTGGCGGCGTACCACTCCATGGCCTTTTAATCGTAATGGCAAGATGCCAAATCCGGCCAAAACAGTACGGAACAACCGTGTTTCTTCAGGAAAGGCAGCAGTTCACGTAAATTTCTTGGTTGACAGTCCCGGAAGCTATAAAAATGCTGCTTTTCAAGCCACAGGTACAGATGGCTTGCCAAACCAGATATTTCTTTGCGAACTTTGACAGTTTCATGTGCTTGAAAATATCTGCTACCTTTCCCCTTCCTTTTGCCGTATAAAACTCCTGTCCCGGAAGCTGCTTGTATTCGGCTTTGACGTAGGTTTCGTCGTCCATTACCACGCAGTCAAACTTCGTCAGCATCGTCGTGTACAGCCTCCGGAATCGCGCTTTGGCCGTCGTATTTTGTTTATCATCGCGATTTGGAGTCACTACCTTCTTGCAAGTCGATAGTCCGGCTCGTTTTTTGGCTCGATGCACGGTTGTAGACGATACACCCAGCTTATTTGCGGCATCTCGGAGAGATAGGTTAGGGTTTCGCTTGAAACTACCGGCAACTCTCTTTGTCGTCTCAGCGGCTTCCGGTTTTCGATTTCCTCCCGATCCAGACTTCCTGGCTGTCGACAAACGTTCCCCAAACACTTTAATTACATTTGTAACGGTTGATTTGGCAACTTTTAGCGATTTTGCCAACATTGCGTGCGAGTAGCTCGGATTTTCGCGATGCGCGAGCGAAATTTTGATACGCTGCTCTTCTTGCTTGGACGGCATTTTGACAACTGAGGAGTGAATTCCAAAGTCAAAATAGGAGCAACATTCTACACACACACACACCTTCAAAATGAGGGGTGTTCAGGTTTTTTAAATGCAAAATTGAATGAAATACGTCAAGTTGATATTGACCAAATTTTGACCGTATCGCCCTTTACAGCCCCACTGGGGTGCCAAGTCGCAGTCACGCTTACAACTACTCCACTGGCGCTGGCATTAAGTAAGTTAGTCATCGAAACCAAACGGATTTCTTATATAGAAAATAGTTTTCCAACAGTACATATTCTGAATATTCCTATGGATTGGCCGTTTTTCTGCAGCCAAGATCAATAGGAATGGAGAGGAAGAAAATTGAGAGCTAAAACACCACATGGTGTCTGGACGGGCTCTGCTATGTTTTCGTGACTTGACCTGGCCACATTATTAATTATTTAGCATTCTGTAGTGACGCATCGTAGTATTTGGAATTGATGCTTGGTAATTATGTGATAAGATTTTTACTGCTTTCGGTAGATCATAATTCATCTTTGCTTTTAATGGGGCCTGTGATTTCGGTAGCGTTCGACGCCATCAATCACGAATCAGAATTGATTCAGCTATATCCAAATGGCAAAATTATAGAAATGCTTGTAATCATCCACGCTATCTTAATAATTAATCCAGTTGTTTCTCGATAAATCGGCGGCAGCACATTTCGTTATCGATTGTAAGGAGATTATCTTGCTTTTATCTGATTTATGATTCTTTATTAAGCCTCGTACCGTGGCGGTTGGAAAATTATTTGAAAGAGACCTTAAGTGATTCGCTTTAGTAGTAACTGATCATTCCTAGAAACGATTTGACGAAAAATCAAGTGAGATGCATAGAGCAACCGTTGTTGCGTTCCTTGCGGTGTTAGTTTTAGGTAGTTTTCCGAGATCGGAAGCCAACCGTTGTATCGGAAGACCAGATGGCTTTTTTGTAAACGATTTTACAGAATGCGAAGCCTTCTTCACATGCGTCCGTCAGTCACAAGTGCCGGGCCGGTGTCCTGATGGATTTTATTTCAATGAAGAACGCCAGCTCTGTGATAACCAATGGAATGTTGTTTGCCTTCTTTGCACTGGAGAAGAACCTGAAGAACCCGAACCCGAACCCGAAGAACCGTCTGAGGAGGTGGATCCTGCTAATGTACCTGTGCCTGAGTTTTTCCCCATTGAAAATGAATGTCGAAAGTATACGCTCTGTGCCAACGGTGTTGGATTCCTGAGAGAATGTTCTCCTGGCCTGATGTTCAATCCGGTTAGCCGAACGTGTGAGTTGGAGGCCAACGTAGACTGCATTGAAAGTATTTGCCCAAATAACGTCAATCCTATGGAGGCAACGATGGTTCCGGATCCTACGGATTGCTCCCGATACTATATTTGCTTCCAAAGGCAACCAATTGGAGGAACATCACACGCGTGCAACGAAGGTCTGCTTTTCGATCCTGTCAACATGCGGTGCGATTTCGAGGAGAACGTTGAATGTGAGGTATGTAGATCAGTCCTTATTAGAAAGTGTTTCTGTTTTCAACTACGGGGAAGGACATTTTACTGTATCCTAACAATATATCGACAAAAAACTGATTTCACGCTATTTGAATAACATGTTATAGTTGCAAGAAAGTTGTACATCTAATGAATAGCATGGAGCATATTACAATCTGTTTCTTACAAAAAAAAAAAATTAAAAACAATAACGTTACCCTTCGTGAAATGGATAGACGCTAGTTTTCCCAAAAGTTGTGGCTAAGAGTGCGTTAAAGTATTAACATGTGATTTTTGTCTTGCTTGAATAATTTTGCAGCAAACAAGGACGCAAAAATTAGTTAAGACTAAAATTATGGTTTGATAAGATTGATTTTGGAGCAGTGGAAATGGCCCTAATATGGATCAATCTTGAATTAGGCCCGTAGATAATAATTACCTGTCCTTTATTTCCTCTCATGAGGGTGTGCTATCACACATATGGACGATTCGGGATCCATGCACCCAAATCAGAACCAGTTCTTCTAGGTATGAACATTTCACTCCATGAATGGTGGAGATAATGTCCTATATAGTCGAAATGTCATTTTTTTTTTATGCACGAAAAAAAGGGTTCCTGGAAATGAAAATGGACCGCGAACTAGCTCACGTTTTCAGCGTTTTCCCGTTAAACGTTATTTAGTACTTGATTACGTGATTCAGTTCACGATGCAGATTTGCTTGTTCTCGAATTCATGACTGCAGTTTACGGATCTGGGCACGGATGTTTTTCCGTGTAGAACAGAAAAGATCAATGTTATTACTGCGACAGCGGTAATCTCAATCATAAGAAATTTTAAGGCGTATTTAAACCAACCGACTATAGTTTTTGCAAATAATTAGTAGGTTGGCAGTGACAATAACCACACAAACTTAGGCAATACTGGATATGAAGATATGAGAATGGAAAATTATGATATGATTTACCGGTCGCACCCCCTCACTTCGCTATTGTCAGATTGACAACATTGCCCAGGCTACGCCAACCAGCGTCTCCATGTTTCAGCTGGCATTCTTTTGTGATCATATGACTCGTGGAGGCGTGAGGTAGGAACTTGTGAGGACCGGAGGTCGGTCGCACCCTCCTGCCAAGTTGTCAACTCACCATTTGAAGCCCGGAAGAGTAACGGTGTATCTACCATCGGAATTCTTTTGGACTGTATTTTGGAATAGGTCCTCGCAACGTTTTTTCTCTAGTGAGAGGACCTTTACCGATCCAACCTCTTCACTGGACCAAAACCGGGCAACCAGAGATTCCAGATTCTCTGTTGTTGATGCGTTGCAGGTGATGTGCGTATCCTGATTTCCATTAGATAAACCTCCACACACCACCCATCCGAAAACCAATTCATTAAGCGTCGGAAACTGGTTGCCTAGGGTAATTCTTTGACTGGTTTTGAAAGGGTCGAGCAATGACTCGATACCTAGCACCATATCCACTCTACTGGACTCAAAGAAGGTTGGTTGGGAAAACGTGACAATCCATACAAAAACATTTGAAGGTCCATACAAAAAACGTGCCGAGGGGGGAGGGCGCTAGGTTATATAAAGTCACTTTTTGCGTGACATAATCAATGGATGTTCCCATACCTGAGAAGAGTTAACATTTTAATATCTAAAAAACAAGCTGCAATCAAAAAATCTGTTTACCTGTTCCTCTTAAGGCTTTGATTATCTTTTTGTTTTAACTGTATGATCAACGTTTTCGTCGCAAAAAACCCAATCTAATGAGGAAGCTGGCTTGATATTGCAAATACGATACTAATTCTTTTTGTACTGATTCTAGAACGCTCCCATAGACAGCTGATATTTGAATCTTTTAGACATTGTGAATACGTGCCCAAAAATGAAAATTTTCAACGAATTAATCATTTTAACCATCCACCTTGCTTTATGGAAAGCAACAGGATCTCTGGTTTTTTAATTTCTTTCGACCTTTCCTCCAAAAAATATAATAGCTAATTGTAAAACTTCTTGGTTATTTTCATGGTGTTGTTGCTCTTTTATTTTTCTCTCAAAAAAGTCTAATAAAACCAGTCTTTTAAAGATTTATTATTAACACCTGAACGGTCTGTATTTATCAGCTTCTCCATATATTATATGCAATTCATTGTGAAAGCTGTTCTGCAGTTTTATAACTAACTCAAGCGACTTTTTTATGAGGGCGAACCTAACATTGAGAAACTCTCTTTGTTTACTTTTTCTTTCATTCATATTCCAATCACCATTGCGTTTTTCATTCTACTATTTGTAGAGTATGCTTTGCACTGTTGTGTTTCGATCTGTACTCAAGAATCCCCCGAAAGTTTTATAATGGCGCTGTGATAAATGAAAGAGAGCGAGACAGGAGAGAATCTTTCATTGTTAGATTCGCCCTATTGAAAAAAGTTTCTAGAATTGTTAGCGTCGTACCGTGAGGCTTTTGTTGTTACCTTTTTCGATGTTTATGTCGCAAAAAGACGCTCGACTTAATCTCACTTACCTGTATGTAAAAACATGACTTCCCTCGAGATATAATAGATAAGTAGCTATCACCGAACAGATGGAGCCAATGAAGCAATAAGTTGATTAGGGGGCCCTACTGTAGAAGAAAATAGATTTGAAAATTTACCTTACAAATTTGAATTCATTTAACTAATCATTAGATCGGCCTAACCATGCTAATGAAAAAAGTTAATAATTTTGGTGTAGCGTCTCCAAAAAAAATGGTAATTATGGTTTGAAATGATACAAAGGTATGTTGTTCAAATAATGTTTCATACACAGTTTGAAAGAAACGATTAATTTTCTGTGCTAAAGGGCGATACGGTCAAAATTTGGTCAATATCAACTTGACGTATTTCTTTCAATTTTGCATTTAAAAAACCTGAACACCCCTCATTTTGAAGGTGTGTGTGTGTAGAATGTTGCTCCTATTTTGATTTTGGAATTCACTCTTCAGTTGTCAAAATGCCGTCCAAGCAAGAAGAGCAGCGTATCAAAATTTTGCTCGCGCATCGCGAAAATCCGAGCTACTCGCATGCAAAGTTGGCAAAATCGCTAAAAGTTGCCAAATCAACCGTTACAAATGTAATTATAGTGTTTGAGGAACGTTTGTCGACAGCCAGGAAGTCTGGATCGGGGGAAAATCGAAAACCGGAAGCCGCTGAGACGACAAAGAGAGTTGCCGGTAGTTTCAAGCGAAACCCTAACCTATCTCTCCGAGATGCCGAAAATAAGCTGGGTGTATCGTCTACAACCGTGCATCGAGCCAAAAAACGAGCCGGACTATCGACTTACAAGAAGGTAGTGATTCCAAATCGCGATGATAAACAAAATACGACGGCCAAAGCGCGATCCCGGAGGCTGTACACGACGATGCTGACGAAGTTTGACTGCGTGGTAATGGACGACGAAACCTACGTCAAAGCCGACTACAAGCAGCTTCCGGGACAGGAGTTTTATACGGCAAAAGGAAGGGGAAAGGTAGCAGATATTTTCAAGCACACGAAACTGTCAAAGTTCGCAAAGAAATATCTGGTTTGGCAAGCCATCTGTACCTGTGGCTTGAAAAGCAGCATTTTCATAGCTTCCGGGGCTGTCAACCAAGAAATTTACGTGAAAGAGTGTTTGAATAAACGTCTGCTGCCTTTCCTGAAGAAACACGGTTGTTCCGTACTGTTTTGGCCGGATTTGGCATCTAGCCATTACGGTAAAAAGGCCATGGAGTGGTACGCCGCCAACAACGTGCAGGTGGTTCCCAAGGACAAGAACCCTCCCAACACGCCAGAGCTCCGCCCAATTGAGAAATACTGGGCTATTGTCAAGCGGAACCTAAAGAAGACCAAAAAAACTGCTAAGGACGAGCAGCAGTTCAAGGGAAACTGGCTTTCTGCGGCGAAGAAGGTGGACAAGGTGGCTGTACAAAATCTGATGGCAGGGGTCAAGCGTAAGGCCCGGCAATTCGGATTTGGAAAAGCGGAAGCCTAACTGAATATTTTTCCTGAATTTTATACTAATTGAACTTGAAAAAGAAATTTAATTTGATTTTTTAAATAAACGATTTCACCGATTTACACGCGTTTTCCCTTGACCAAATTTTGACCGTATCACCCTTTATCTAATGCACATAAAGGGAATGGTAGAATTGGCATAGATTTATTGGAAATAACATGTAGATTCAAGCCAGGCATTGTTGAAGCCAGGTGTGTTGTATGAAAAACATGAATTCTAAAGTCATTTGGCTAAAAAATCGATTTCCAAAATTTCATATACATTTTTCTGATTTAAAAAGTTCAAAGCGTTCAATTTGTGCCGACCCTGAGCATTTCTGGTTGAGCCCAAATTTAGTATAGGTTTTTCGAGTCAATAAATATTTTGAACATGTTTTGTCAGTTAAATTCGGTGGTCACTTCTTTTTCGTTTCATTTATTGCTACGCTAATGATTAACCTATGTGTAGCATTATAAAGATTATAAGATTAAAGATAATCAAGCTAGCCGATTCAAATAAGGACTGTATCGAAAATCATAAAAAATGATGATGTATTTTTCAAACAAATGAATAATTCTTTATTGTACGGGATTGAACTTGAATATTGTGAAGATCGGATGCAATTAATATTATTCTGTCATGATTTTGCGATTTTTTTATCAAACACTTTTCATCAAGTTTCGGACAAGTGTTTCATCACATTTTTAATTGTGATGTTGCGGCTGTGCATGTTCTCAGCTGTTTCACCAGTCCTTTTGAAGGCCCTCATCACAATCATCAAAAAGCGTTCGATGCAATTTAACGAATTGATGCCTTTCTCAATGAAACCCATACCCTTTTCCGTTGTCCAATTGAGAGTTTTGGCTTAATGCGGCGACAATAAATCTGGCCAAAACATTCGTGGAGTGATATATAGACAGCAACCTCTTCTGCAGGCATTTAGAGCGATAGATTTTCGCATTGATTATTCCGGTATTGTAAAAAATGGTAGACTTCATACCGCAGGAAAATATTACTTGCTATACCGGCACTTTTCAACCGCACTTCTCCACTTGAATCGACCTGTCAGCATCGCTCATATCCTTCCCTGCGACGACAGTATAATATTGTGGACCTGGAAGGGTTTTTAGCTCTCATTGCCGTAGGTCTCATCGTCCATCAAAATATATGCATTCGGGCCCTTCTTGTTGCGCGTTGCTCTGTTTTGCACTTTGTTTACAGTCTTCAGGTTGTTCTGTTTCTTGATACGTTGAATCATTACACCGCCGGCTCCCGGCTTATAGGCCAAATAACGTATCGACATTGATTTGTTCTCCCGAATTAGAGCTACCACTTTCTGATCTAGTTTAGGGTAGGGTTTTCTGCCTCTTCCTGGCAGTTCATTCAAAGAACAGTGTTCTCCAAACTTGGTTATGGTGAATTTTACACTCGTGTGATGAATTCCAAATCACTTCGCCAATTGTCGCATAGTTACACCCTTTTCACGTAGCCATGTGTCCAAACCCCCAATATTCACGTCTTTTTCAATGCGCAATGTCCTTGCAAACGAAAATTTAAATCGTGCAAACAAGTAAAAAAACAAAAAAGGGTAGTCAAACGCACATGCATGCTATGATGCAACCATCATAAATACACGCGTACAATGAAAATGTAGGTGGATATCTTATTTTCGACACATTCCTTACAAAGCGGGCACAGTTCCCAAAAATAATGCGTCATTGTATCTCTTTTCTAGTATCGTGGCCGGTGGTCTGTAATGAACTCAGATACACGAATTCGTCTACCTACGCTTTCATAACTGTGGATCCCAGGATGGGAGGCTAACATTGTCTCCTCGTCAACCTTTTTCTTGTAAAGTGTGTCCACAGTTAAATTGCATCACTTTCAATAAGCTGTAACATTTCGCCCTTTGGGTTGATTTCAACGATATTTTGGATGAAATGACGGAGCAAACCTTTCGTGACAACTTCAACTGTAAATGGTCAAGTATACATGAATGAATGCCTGAAAAACCGACTGCTTCCGTTCCTCAAAACACACAACGTTCCTAATTTTTTTTGGCTGGACCTAGGATGTTCTGGAGTGGTACAAGAAGTAGTACAAACTCTCCAGAGTAGCGGCCAATTGAAAAATATTGGACTATAATAAAGCACGAACTTCGTAAGCATACTACGTTGTCACTACAGAACAGGAAATGTTGAAGTCAAGGTTGAAAGCGGAAACAATGTCGGTTCATGCGTTGTACAAAATCTTATGCGTGGTATTCAGAAGGAAGTTCGGGCTTTCGGATTTGGTAAAGAAATACAGTGCAACAAAAATAACTGAACCAAGAATATACATTGTATTTTATTTCGTGAATATTTCATGACAATCGGTTAGGAGACTTTAAAGTGATGCAATTTAACTGTGGACATCCTTTATGTATTTCATTTTCTACATATTCATGAAAAATTTAATACTGCTAGCGTTGTCCTTGAGTGTGATGTATAATTCCGCTATCGTCTCAAGTTTTCGTGTTTCAAATCAATGTCGTTGGCGAATCCAAAAAGTTTTACCGACTTTCTGAAAATTAAACTCTTCTCTTCGAATACACTTTCCAAGAAAATGTTAAAAAATAAACACGAAAATCTATCGCCTTGCTATAGCTCCTTTGATACAAAAGGATTTGTGAGAGTCCCAAATACCCGATCGATGAACCTCACATGATCTTTCATTGCCTTGACCAAACGCGACAGTTAATCTGGAAATTTATATTGACGCATATTCGCCGTAGCTGGTCTCGATCGATTGTATCGTAAGCTGATTTTAAATCAATGAATACATGATGTGTTGGCAATTTGTAATAACAGCGTTTCTGCAGAACTAGTTGAACAGCAGAAATCTGGTGCGAGGTATTGCGAGTAACCATGAATCTCGGTTGATATTATCCCAGGAGCTCCATCTCAATTGAGGAGAGACGGCGACACAGAATTTAGGAGAGTAATTGGTAGGCGGCGCTCAGCAGCATGATTGCGTGATAGTTTCAGCTTTCAAGTCCGGCCTTGGGCCAAAATTCCATGTTTTCTTTCTGCCACGCTTGAGTTTTTTTTAGGTATGACACGGTGCTCAGTCCTGTTGGAAAATGACGTGTTGATGTGCTCCAAAGTTGACTTTCATCCATGGCAGAACGTGGTCCTTCAAAATGTTCATGTAAACCTCGGTATTAACTTTTAATCCACCTTTGATAAATACTGGAGGTATTTTCAAGCCATTGGACGCAACTGCCCCGAAAACCATGACTCCGGCCGGATGTTTGGTTCAAAACTTGAATTTCACGTTCTCTCAAACATCTTCAATCTTCTTCGTTGAAATAAACCTGTCCGTACCTGGTGAACATTTTCTCATCGGAGAATACGATGATGGTATGCTTCTTTTTTAATGCTGACACCAAACATTTCGAGCGCTCCACCCGTAGTTGTTTGATTCGGTCCGTTACAAGGTGGCGCTTTCTCTTGCCCTGGACGAACATTTCAAGTCATCTTTGACCAACCGTTGCATGGTAGTTTTTGAAATATTGGCTTCCTTAGCCAGTTTCCGGATCGATCTGATAGGATTTCGCCTCACTTTGTCTAATTGATTTGATGACTTTTGGTTTGGAAGCGGACCGTGGACGGCCACTTCCTATCTTCCGTGGACGTGGTCCATCAAGAAGTGAACATTGGATACGGTAAACGGTAGCCAGGTGGCATCCCACAATCGTTGCAAGATGTTTTACGGGCTTTTGGGCGAGCAGCAAACTAGTCACAACCTCCTTTGCGTGCATTTTTACTCGTCTTACTCGTGAACCACTGTTTTGTTTGCATCGTCTCAGAGTATACAGTCAGATTATTACAAACACGCATTAAAACCGTAAAAATAATGTTTAAAGCCACCTAAAAATAAGTATTGAAAACTTTCGCATTTTTTTATGGGACATACTGTAGCGCATCAAAACAAAACCAAAGATTCTAGTACTGAAAAGCTTAAGAGTGTATTGCAAGCTTCAACCTGCTAGGTGTTCTTCATACCAAGAACAACGGTAAACAAAAGTCAAATCGGTAGTTGCACATTGATAGTTGCTACAACTGTAGTTTGCCTGCTAAAAGAGCGTCAACGCTTCAAACAATTTAGTTGATTGCCTCAATTTTAGCTTTGAAAGTCGAAGGAGATCGATTTTTATCTATACAATTTACTCACTGATTGTTTTCAACCTTAGTTTTAGATTCAGGTAAATTACAGGGTCTCTTATAGACCGATATTCCGAAGCAATATTATGGCAACGCGTTATATACTTGAGATTACAAGAAACAACATTTTCTCTTCTACTTCACAGGTAGTCACTCAACCTCCAAATCTGACCGAATGTCCTCCGACCGGACTGCATTACATTCCGGAGACCGGATCGTGCGAATCCTACTTCATCTGCCTGGAGGGTGACAAAATCGGCCCATTGCAATGCGCTGATGGCCTAATCTTCGATATCAACACGCAGAACTGTCGACCACGAACTGATGAAGGATCTCAATGCATAACGGATCCACCTGTAACGCCCGCTATATTCTTGGGGTATTATTGAGCGTTAATGTGTCGAGCGAAATATGTGAAAGTAACATCCGAACTGTCTTGCCTTTTCTCGTAACATATACACATTACTGCAAATAAAGTCTTTGTATCATTCTAAAGCAACCGAATCCCAATTTTTGAATAAATTATTCTGTAGATAAAGTTTAATAAATTGTCATAAAAGTTTTGGAATTCAACCTTCCTCCTTTTACAACAGTTTCAAGATAAATGTGTTTTAATTAATGCTATTTATGGAGAGAAAAAAAACGCGAGGTGTGTCTGTGCGATGGTAAAAGTGTCTTTGTTTAATGGAGAATGAACGGAAAACCCGCAAACAACCATCTTTTCACAAAACCTTGCCTGAATTTTGTATCTCTAGAGTGTTTTTTTGAATTAAGATCGAAATCCGATAATTTACAGTAACCCTATGAGCTTAAAATAGTTATGAATGACCCATGCGGAACGCCTAATTAAAATCGTACTTTTCAAAACCATACATATTAATAACAAAATTAAACCAAGGCTTCATTGGATTCACCAGATCAAGAAAAATTACTCAACATTCTAGTTGTTACTGTTTGAAAGTGTGCGTAAACGCAAAATAAACAGAGCTGTACAATCTTGGCTTTACTGAACCACGTGCATTACAAGCTAACTTTGAAAAGGACATACTCTACACAGAAAAAAATAATTAATTTTAACAAGCGTGTAAAATATCCCCTCCTGTAAATTCAAGCTTAAGGAGGCGTAAACAACGAAATTGTTTGCAACTTTTCATGCGTCATACAAAAATATTTGCAATCTTGCATACAACAGGCTTGATTCAGATGTTATCTGGCTTAAATTTTCATGAAATATCCCATTATTTTCTGGCATTCCCTTTATGTGCATTGGATAACGCAAAAAATTCAATGTTTCTTTTTATCTGCGTATCATCTTCATCAGTAGCACAAAAATATAACCATTTAAAAATGGGCTGGCTGAAAAACAAAATCTTTATAAAAGCATTAGCTGTCCAGATTATTTGGAGAAAAACTAAATAGTGACTAATGTCAGTGCACATAACTTCAAAGTTGACGTAGAACCCCTTGTTGATGTGAAGAAATTGAAATCATGCAAGTCAACTCTTCATAACACTTGAATTAGCCCTTAAAAGGGCCATTTTATATAACGTTAATCGATGCTCCGTGGTCGTGTTATACCGACATTTGTCGAGTACAAGGTGATTAATTGGTAGACGGTAGAATGGGTAGTCGTTGATATTGTTTCTGTTCCGATGGAGAAAAGCATACCATATTAGTCTTTAAGTGTTTCAGGAGCAGTTTCAATTATCTCTTCAAATAACGGTTGCCCTTTTGGTATGAGATATCTTAACACTTCGAAATACGCACACTACTGATGCTCTATTGGCAGACCAGATCTTATGGAGAAGCAGATCTTCTCAGAAAGCGGGAAAGTTATATTCTACCTACGAAGCAAAGAACAAAGAAGTGACAAACAAAACCCTTTAGTTTGACATACTATAATTGTTATGTTTGTATTCTCCGTACGTGGAGTAAAGGGTGTACGGAATCAAACTGCGACACACAAACATTTATCATCTTCAAACTTTCAGGGAGTAAAATAAAACATGTTATGAATATTTATTTAAACATACAAATGCACGAACCGTCTTCTTAAGGCAACATTTGGACCAACTTTTTTTTGTGTGGCAATCCATTTTTTCTTCATATCTTCTTAGGATGCTTCCAAAAATCCTGCTTCATTATGGCCCAGTACTTTTAAATTGGCTGCAGTTCCGATGCGTTCGGGGGGTTGAGATGCTTCGGCATGAATTTGACCTCCTTGGCCTTGTACCACCCCAAAACCTCTTTCGAGTAATGGCACGAGGCTAAATCCGCCCAGAAAATCGTAGGACTATCGCGTGACCTCAGAAGAGGAAGTAGGCGCTTTTGGAGGCATTCCTTTAGATACACCTGCCCATTGACCGTTCCAGTTGTCACGAATGGGGTACTCCGCTTTCCACACGAGCGAATTGCCAAATCATATATTTGTTTTTTTTTTGTTGCAAACTTTGACATCTTCTGCTTTCTAACGTCCTCAAGGACATCGAATTTATGATGAGCTGTGAAAAACTGGAGCCCCGGAAGCTGCCGGAAGTCTGCTTTCACATACGTCTCAGTATCCATAACGAGGCAATGTGGTTTCATCAACATCTGGGTGTAGAGCTTCCTTGCACGTGTTTTAACTACTGTATTCTGCCGTTCATCGCGATTAGGCGCCTTTTGGACCTTGTACGTGATTATTACTTCACGTTTTTTCGCATCTTGCACGAAAGTTTTGGTTAGATTCAGTTTCTTCGCCACATCTCGAACTGAACTGTTGGGATTCCTCTTGAAAGCTTGAACTACCCGCTTGTGATCCTTAACACTATACGGAGATCTATTTTTGCCACTTTTTTTTCCGATTGATGGCCAAACGTTCGTGGTATTGATTTAAAACACGAGGCACCGTAGAATGTACCATTCCCAGCTTCCTGCTGATGACACGATGAGAAAGATCCAGATTTTCGAGGTACGTGCGCAGAATTTCTTTGCGCTGCTGCTGTTCTTCCGATTCCATCTTTTCAACGATTGCACATCTGCTAGTGAAACTTACACAGCGTAAACAAATACACATTGAACTAAATCCATCCAAAATTTCAATAGAAAATACCCAACGGGTGAAAAATAACAGCCATTTAAAAAGTGGTGAAATTTGATTCCGTACAACCTTTAGATTTGCGCTTAGAAAGGGGTGTATCGTTTAAAATCCACACACAATCTAATTGCTCTAGCTCTTAATCCGTTAGGTAAATTTTTTTGAACTATGCGTAAACTCTCTGTGAGTTGATTTCATCAGGTGCGCAAAAGTTTTCAAAATGGCGACGAAAGAACAATGAGCGTGCGAATATTTTTTGCACGAATACTTTGAGAATAAGGTTCTATCACATCGGGCCATTGGAAAAAAAAATTGCATGTCGTGACTTCCACAGTGTCTGGTATCATAAAACGGTTCGAAGAACGTCTGACTGTTGATCGGAAGCGAAGATTAGGAAAAAATCCGTCAGGTCAACGAGAACGATCACAAACACGTGGTTGGGGCCTTTAAACGGAAACCGAACGCTTCAGTTCGAGATATGGCCAAAAAGTAACATTTTCGTGCAGAATTCCAAAACTCGAGCTGGTACGTTTAAGGTTCAGAAGTCCCCAAACCAGGACCAGAAACAGAATACGGTCGCAAAAAGCCGTACCCAGAAGTTGTACGACCAGAAGTGAACAAAACCACACTGCTGCGTAATGGATGGCGAGACATATGTGAAGTCGGACTACAGGAAACCTGTATGTGCCAAGGATAAGTGGAATGTTCCCCAGAACTTCTGGACACAGCAGATGTCGAAGTTCACCAAGAAGTTCTTAATTAGAGCACTGGCAGGAAACGAAAACTTGGTGATCGACAGCAGCGGACTTTGAAACGGATTGTTAATGTGGATAGGAGGATTTTGGCTGTAAAAGCAACAGCAGCCTCAAACGACTCTTTTGAAGAACCTGTATCAACATAGACTGTCCGAAGGGAGCTGCATAGGATGAACCTGCATGGTTGAGTAGCAATTGACAAGCCGCTTATAAAACCAGCAAATGCTTCGAAGAGGAAGCGCTGGTGTAAGCTCTATGCCTACAAAGACTGCTTGCTTCCCATTGTAAAGCATGGTGGGGGATTGGTTATGGTCTGGGGCCATTTTCTGGCATGGAGTTGGTCCAATAGTCGCCGTAAAGGCAAAATGAAATTTTTCAACGGTTGGTGACGTACACTACAAAGAATCATCATTTCTTAAATTACGACTAGGTGCTTCCCATAATGCGATCCACATTCCCAAAGGGAAACGGCGTCTTCCAGGATCACAACGCTCCAATCCATACAGCGAAATCCATAAAAAAGTGGTACGACGACCACGCAAGTGATTTCGATCACCTTGAGTGGCCTGCTTAGTCACCGGCCATAAACATCATTGAGCAATTGTGGTCAACATTAGAAACAAGGGTTCGGAAGGTTTTCCCATCCCTTTGTCCTTGAAGGAATTGGAGAAAATTTTGATCGACGAGTGGTATAAAATACCACTGAACGTCATTCAAACCCTCTACATATCCATCCACAGGCGGATTGAAGCCGTCTTGGAAGCGGATGGAGGACCAACTCGCTACTAATAAAACCCACTCTTTCCTATACTCAATCGAATTATTGCTTGCTTATCCGAACCAAAGCTAAATCAATTGATCCTCAGAGGTACCAGGAATCAGGTCAGGCCAGCCAGTCTATATTTTGTGGTAAAATCGTAAACGATCTTTACTACAGGTTCCCCAAAAAATGTTCCGGGAGTGGTAAATGTAGCCAATGGCTTTCTCAAGCTCTCAAGTCAAAATCATATTTATGAAAAATCATGAAGATAGAGCTGCTGCACGGCATATTTTGAAGTAAAGCCGAAAACGGCCTCTACTAAAGGTTTACGTGGGGACGTTCCTGTGGTTCGTATTTGGAGAGTGGCCAATGTATCCTATGGCCTTCTGAAGTTTATCAATATCATATTAATGAAAAATCAATCAGATAGAGCTGCCACACGGCATGTTTTGGGATATATGCCTAACTGGTCCCTACTATAGGTTCCCCCGGGAACGTTTCGGTGGTTCCGGGAGTGGCCAATGTATCCAATGGCCTTCTGAAGTTTATCAATATCATATTTATAAAAAATCATGAAGATAGAGCTGCCGTATGGCAAGTTTTGAGTGAAATAAAGAGTTAACCGCATCCAGGACCCTTTATCAGAACCTGTTCCACGGAAATAGCCATATCTCGGTCAACGTAAGGCCGATTTTTGTAATCGACAATTCATTCGCCTGGTAAATATTTTGTTTTTACTAGAAACAATGTTGTACAAAATCTCATCACAAATTCAACATGTGAGATGGCGTCACCGGATACCCGGAACAACCAAGTTACCAAGATATAAAATTGCTATAATTTTCCAGTCGAATGCTCTTAAGCGAAATTAAATTGGATAATTTTTCATGAAGTTATAGCACTTTAAAGTTGATCAAAAATTTGCCTGTCCCGATCATATTGTCTATCCCCTGTACAATGGTTGCTATGATGAGTTTTCACCGTTTGCTCTCCAGTTTTCAAAATGACGTCCAAGAAAGAGAAGCAGCGTGTCAAACTTTTACTCGCGCAGAAAGAGAATCCAACGTTCTTGCACACCAAGTTGACTGAATTGCTGGATGTGGAAAATCGACCGTGACAAACGTTTTAAAGTGTTTGGGGAGCGTCGGTCGACTGCCAGGAAGCCTGGAAGTGGCGGCAGTCGTGATCCGGACTTGGCAGTGACGATGAAGAAAGTGGCGGTGAAATATAAGCGAAATCCTAACCTCTCCATCTGGGATGTCGCTGACAAGCTCAATGTCTCCCATATAACTGAACCCAAGGAAGGTAAAGGCTTCGAACCGAGATTACAAACAAAACACGTCGGCAAAGCAGCGGTTCCGAAATCTGTGTACGAATATGCTCGCAAAGTTCAACTGTGTCGTCATGGACGACGAAACATATGTGAAGGCATATTTCAAGCATCTTCCGGGCCAGGAGTTTTATACCGCATTAGGAAAATGGAAGTTGCCCGAATTTTTCAAAACCATCAAATTATCGATGTACCCGAAAAAATACCTCGTCTGGCAGGCCATATGCACGTGTGGCCTAAAAGGCGGCATTTTCATCACTACGGGTACCATCAATCAAGAGATCTACGTCCAGGAATGCCTAGAAATGCGGCTGCTGCGATTCCTAAAGCAACGTAATAGAGCTGTGCTGTTCTGGCAAGACTTGGTGAGCTGTCACTATAGGAAAAAGGCAATCGAGTGGTACGATGCGAACAATGTGGATATGGTACCCACAGACCACACCCCTCCCAACTGCCCAGAACTCTGCCTTATCGAACGGTATTGAGCCTTGGTCAAACGGAATCTCGATAAAAAAAAACAAATAAATCCATGGAAAACGAACAGCAGCTTACAGCTTACTGGCGTTCAGCGACGAATAAGGTCGATGAGATCACTGTGCAAAAGTTAATGGAAGGGGTTATGACGAAGACACGGCAGTTCGGATTTGGAAATCCAAAAGAATAACCGAACATTTTTTCTTTTAAATATATGAAGAGTTTTGTATTATGAATTTTGACTGAAAGAAACGATGTTTTTTGTCGACCAGTTTTTGCGCGTTCCAGTCTTTAATATGTATGTATGTATGTAGGAAGCCACCATCCTAGCGTGGGCCTTGCCCTGCATGCGGTTCCACTTAACATAAAGATCATGCTTTGTTACCGTTCTAAATTCAACATACTGCTGTATGAAGGGCCAAAAAGGGTTGGGCAGGTCCGTAAGCAGAGATTTGCGCGTTCCAGTCTTTAATATGACAAAAACTGTCGATTCTGAGGTCGTGCAGAACCTTATTGCTAGGGTTAAGGTCAAGGTTCGCGCATTCGGATATAAAGGCGTAATAAATTAAATGAATGATGCCAAGCATAACTATACTTGTAATTGTTTGAAAATGTGGTGATAATTGGATAAAAACTCAAATTTTTAGAATGAATTTTGTGTGTACAGAAACGATACAACCTTTAGACTGGAGATACATTTAAGTTACTTGGTATATAATTTTGAAACGCTTGATAAGGAACTGTACTGTTTGTATTCCGATTTATGTGGCAGCAAAAGTAGGTTATTTTTAACCAAAAAATTTAATTATATCTACTGAAGGGTGTCCACATCTAAATTGCATCACTTTCAATAAGATTTCAACGAAATTTTGAGTGAAATGACCTCAACGTGAAATGTGAAATGTGTCGTAGTTTCGAAAATGGCGTTGAAGGAACAGCAAGCGCGCGAGAACATTTTGCACACGCACCTCGACAACCCACTTCTTTCGCACCGAGCCATCGGAAAGATGTTGAAAATTCACCAGTCTACAGTGTCTCGTGTCATAAAATGTCTCGGGGACCGTTTAACTGTCGATCGCAAGAAAGTTAGTGGTAGAAAAACTGTTCCGTACTGTGTGAAAGATAACAAGCGAGCGGTTGCTGCCTTTAAACGCATACGCAACTTATCTGTTCGGGATGTCGCGAAAAAGCTACACTTGACCAAACGCTTTGTGCAGAAAGCCAAGAAACGAGCCGGGCACCGTTCATTCAAAGTTCAGAAAGCTCCAAACCGTAATAAAAAACAGAATAGGACAGCTAAAATACGTGCGCTTAGGCTGTGATGTGATGTGATGTGATAAGAACCCACCATCAGTGCAAGGATTACCTATGGCTGCAGGACTATTCTCAGCAGGTTGTTCTGAGAGAATAGCCTACGTGATGGCTTGTTGTAACAGGGTCAGTCGATCTCAGTGAGGACCTTCGGAAGACTACGGCCAGAAGGCCGCGTGTCTTCGCATGACAAGGCACTGGCGACTCCACGAACCCTTGTCCAGTCAACAAATCCTTCGACTGCTTTAGGCTACCCCCCAATCCCCGTTATATAGTTGCTATAGGAAAAGTGGAAATTTTTAGCATATATGATTTATAAAAAATGCTAAGACAGAACAGAAAATTTCACGGCTGTATTGAACCCTAGATTAAATTAACACATTTATTTTTGTTTTTGTTTGTACAAGTAAATGTGCTGATATTTTGCAAATTTCTACTGTTCCTAATAAATTAGTTGTGAGCAATAAAAATGAGGAAGGACCTCACCAAAAAATTTACAATTGAAATAACTTACCATAAAACCATATCAGTCTCTATGTTGTATCATAATATCAAAGAATAATACTTTCAAATGCATCTTGCACTGCATGTTATTCGTATAGGACTCATTTGCTTTTATTGGCTGATCCAATATGGAATGGATCAAATACTTAAATTCATATACTGTGCTGGTTCTTTACAAGGTCTAACTTTTCTCATATAAAAAGATATCATAAAAGACACAATTGTTATTTATACAAATTTTAATTTCGAATAATGTACATGGAATTTTACACTAGAAAAATTTATTTACTTGACCATGTTAAAAGCAGCTACAGTTAGTCAATGCACTTTCAGCCGTTCACTTGTCGAAAACCCAACCTAGCTGAAACCAGCAAAAAATATATTGTGAATAAATGTTATAATATAAAATGATAATCACAATTACATTTTTATGTTTGCATATCTACTGATCATGCTGCAATTGTAGCGAGCTTGCACTATCATAATCATGAGAGAAGAAAACAATTCAAATTAATATACAATACTTGAGAATTCCATGGATGATCGGGGTCGCGCTTCCTACATCGCGTTGGTTGGGCTGCCTCCTAAAGTACAGTTGGCGCGATACAGTATTCCTTACTTAGCCGCTGGATGCCAGGACAGACGCTGTTTGAGCTGCACCTCCTTGGTGGACAGACGCCCGACCACCCACGTCCTCAATCTAGCAGAAGTTAGAAGGACAACATTGCCCAGGCTGCATTTCCAGCTAAATACGCAACCATCAGCTGGTGGTATTTATCATCTCTTGACCCGTGGAAGCATGAGATAGGGACTTTTGAAGACCAGAGTTATGTTACGGGGCCGCACGGTCCATCCCAGTAGTCGACTCATCTTTTTGCAGGACACCCACTGAACAGAAAAATTAGGTATTTGAAAGCACTATTATTGAAACTGGAACTATCACAGACAAAATTTCAGTCAAAATACGCATGATGTTCCCTTCTGGAGAGCAACGAAGACATCTTTTGAAAAACCCCCCACTCCAAGGACAGCAGTATAAGTGATCGAAGAGCTCGACCATATAATTCCTGAAACAAATACCCCATCTAACCATAACATCACCAAACAAATTTATTTGACACAATCACATAATGCCTATGATCGCCTATGCCAGTTTTATGAAAATAGTAAAGATTGGACTCGGAAAAAATGCGACACTTTGTTTTTGGTGTAAATTTTTATCGCGTAAGTGAAAATTAATGAAATTTTGGGTAATGCAAAATTTTATTGCGATCTGTCAAGTAGTTTTCAAGATGCATTCGAAACAAGAAGAGCTACGCCAGCAAATCTTGGGCGCGGTGATCGATAATCCTGGTCAGTCGCACAGATGGATCGGCAAAAGGCTTGGTATCCACCATTCCTACGTGTCCCGCGTTGTGAAGATGTTCCAGGAGACGAAGACCATCGAGTGGCGCGCTGGATGCGGCCGAAACCTGGAAATGGAATACCCAGAGAAGGCGCGGAAGATAAGGCAAACTTTAAGAATAACCCGAACCTTTCCACCCGAGACGTGGCCAAAAAGGTCATTTCGTCGAAGTGGTTCGTCCAGCAGACCATGAAGCGGGCTGGACTACGTGTTTTTAAGGTCAGGCAGGCACCAAACCGGACTGACAAGCAAAACACGGTGGCCAAATTGCGTGCGTAGAAGCTGTGCCGTGAGTGGCTGTTCAAGCCAGGCTGTCTCGTCATGGACGACGAGACATATATCAAGGCGGACACCAAACAAATCCCCGGTCTCGAGATTTTTGTCAGTTCCACGCTGTTCTGGCCGGATTTCGCTTCGTGCCATTACGCCTGTAATGGATTGGTACGAAGCGAAGAGCGTTAATGTGGTCCCAAAGGAGGCGAACCCATACACCAGAACTTTGTCCGATCGAAAAGTTTTGGGCGATAATGAAGAAGCAGTTGAAGAAAAGCGGAATAACATTCAAAACCGATGAAGGTTTGAAGAAAAACTAGGAGAAATTGTGTAAGGAAGATGGAAAAAGCCTCACCCAAGATCTCATGAGCAGTGTTAAGAGTAATGTACGAGCATTCAGCTTGGGGGAGGAAATACAATAAATAAATTATGCGAATACATAGCTTATATATAGTTATTTAATCCCTGAAAATTTGAGAAGTATTCGATTTGAAATGAATTTTTGGTGATCATTTTTGTGTGTCTCATTTTTTCCGAGTCCAGTCTTTAGCTGAAATTTAGAAGTGAAATCCACATGTTCATGCTGAAATGCCCAAAAACAAACTGAGCCTTCAATTGATATACATGACTCCAACGCGTGCTGAAACCATCAACCAAATAAGAACGGAAGTTGAAAAACATGACTAAAAGGCACACGATCTTCAGTCGCAACCCCTCACCTAGCTACTGTCAAATTGACAACATTGCCCAGGCCACGCCAACCAGCGTCTCCATGTTTCAGCAGGCAGTCCCCTGTGATCACATGACTCATAGAGGCGTGGAACTTGTATGAACTTGTGCGGACCGGAGGCAGGTCGCACCCTGCTTCCCGGTTGTCAACTCAACATTGAAGCCCCCAAAAATACAACATATGCGTGCGACTGCTTTTTCATCCGCGGAAGAACATGCTAACTTAAAATCCCGAAGTAGACCTTCGTGTTTACTTTGTCGCTTCTTGGGTTCATTCTTTTGGCATCGGAAGCTTCCTATCCAAACTCCATAACGCTAGCAGGATGCTTGGTCAGATACACGTTTTTATGCATGTCGGCCACGTCTTCTTTTACCGGGAGAGAACTAACATAGTGATCGGTTCTGGAATTTGATTCGTGATCGACGGTAAACATGCTCTCGTCGGAGAACACGATTACCGGATTTTTGCGCCTGAGGAATTTCAAGGTTTCCATACATTGCTCAACTCATAGCTTCGGGAGTGTGGTTGATAATCATGTGAGTTTTTATCCGTGCCCGCTATTGCGCCCTGTAATCTTCCTTCACGTTCTTCCGTGCCGTAAAATCGTTGATCCTGTGTTCCTTCACTGTTTTCCCGCACTTTCTCGCCATTGAACGCACTGGATTCCCCCAAATCTTACTTTTGATTGCAGCGATAACTTTCGGAATCCGAGCGTGCGCGTAAGCTGTACAAACAGATGTTGACGAACCCACACTGCTGCATCAGGCTGGACGATGAAACACACGTAAAAGCGGACTTCAAACAAATTCCCGGCAACCAGTATGTGACTGCGAAAGACAAGTTCGATGTTCCAGAGTCTCTGAAGAAACAGCAAGTGTTAAAGTTCTCCAAGAATCTCATGATTTGGCAGGGGATTTGTTCGTATGGTAAACGGAGCAAGCCTTTCGTGACACCTTCAACTGTAAATGGTCAAGTATACATGAATGAATGCCTGAAAAAACGACTGCTTCCGTTTCTGGTAACACGCAACGCTCCTGCAATTTTTTGGCTGGACCTAGCCTCTTGTCACTACTCCAAGGATGTTCTGGAGTGGAACAAGACGAATGGTGTCAATTTCGTACCGAAGGATCTTATTTCTCCAAACTCTCTGGAGTTGCGGCCAATCGAAAAATATTGAGCTATAATGAAGCACGAACTTCGTTAGCATCCTAAAGTTGTAACTACAGAACAGGAAATGTTGAAGTCATGGTTGAAAGCGGAAAGAAATGTCGGTTCAAGAGTTGTACAAAATCTTATGCGTGGTATTAAGAGAGTTCAAGCTTTTGGATTTGGTAAAGAAATACAGTGAAATAAAAATACCTCAACCAAGATCATACATTGTATTTTATTCCCTGAATATTTCATGACAATCGGTTGAGAGACTTGTTTTCGAAGTTTTCAAATAGCAACCGTTATAGTTGAGAGGAATTTATTCTAGCGTTTAAAAGAATAAAAACTGCGCAACGTTTCAATAATGCAGGTTTAACTTATTTCAATAGATTTTTGTTTTATTTTTATTTTGAGATTACAAACTCATTTTACATACCTATACATAGAACAACAAAATTAGAAAGGAAATGAATTATAAAAAATTATCATCGTAGAAAGCGCTTATCTATCAGATTTTTCAATGAATGATGTCATGAGACAGAAACGGATAGATAAACGCATGTGTTATGCTTATTTTAATTTTCTGGGTATGAAATATTTGGATATCGGAGAATGTTATAAAAACATGGTTATGACAAAACCCTCATTGGTGTCATTAACAATGAATGAAAACTTATATCGTGCTTATCAATCCTCTCAATCATTCATTCTTGTTCTGTGTTGAAAATATTGAAACTATTTACAATTCCATCTTGTCCCTTTTCTAGTACTAGTAGTAAATTTGGTCATAAATTCAAGTCGTTTATAGTGTATTTCCATTTTTGTATTTTCAAGCAATCGCTTATGTACCATTCTTTTCATTGCATCAGCTCTTACAAGCCAACAGTTAGCATGACAGTTCTGTTTTACAAGATTATTCGAGTTACTTATCAATCTCAGTTGATACTGGCACGGGAAGTGAAGGATCCACTGAATCTTTTGATAAAACTCGATATCGATAAGGTTCAATGATTAAGCTTGGAGGCGCGAATTGGCTGCTCTGATATCTTGACATTTTTCCTTTTTATCTGGTATGTTTTTATCCATCCTAGATAGAGCAAAAATACACAAGGATTGCAAGCTTCGAAGTCTAGTATAAATTTTAGAGTTTATACCTCAGACCAGCTATTACAGAACATCAACTCGAACAGTGCATTACTAGTAGAACTGTCTCTAATTTTTATTTCGAGAAGCCTATAGTCAACCTTAGATTGGTGGATTTAACATGAAAAGTGAGTTATATCAAATACAAAGCGGTTATTCAGTGATAACATTAAAATGATTTGTTTGTTTCAATTTTTTTTCTGCAGAGCACCTTATTTCGTTTTTCATCCTAGGATGTATGTTAACGGATGTGTTGGGTAATCCTTGTGCAGGACTCAACAGTGGTTTCGTGGCTCACGCAGATTGCACCAGATATTATTCTTGTGTGAATGGCGTTGCCCATGAAATGCAATGCCCAGCGGTATTTCCTGTCTTCAGACCCGATACACAAATGTGCGATTCTGGAAATCCAAGTGAATGCGTTGTGTGTCCAGCGGAGGGCCTTTCCAGATTTCCTGTAGCGAACTCCTGTACTAGATTCATCCTGTGCGTGAATGGTGTGCAAAGTCAACACGAATGTCTCAATGGATTAGTGTTTGATCAAACCATTAAGGAATGTAATCTAGCTCAAAATGCTCCTCCCTGCGTGAAAGTTACATGTCCGGCCAATGACGATCCAGCGAATCCAACCTTCATCCGTCATCCATCGAATTGTAGACAATACTTCATCTGTGTAGCGGGAACGCCTATTCAACAGGAATGTCCACCTCTTACGGCCTTCAATCCAGCCACCAATGTCTGCGATTTAGAATCAAATGTCCAATGCCCAGCAACATTGGTAAATTTCTTCAATAAACCATACTAATTGTTACTATATAGCTCATAATTGTAAATACCCCATCCTCACTCCTATTTAACCATATCCTTAGAATTTTCTATAGTGACCCTTTCCTTCAATTTTCCCGAACAAAAGCAAACCAAAGCTGCCTTCCTTTCCCTGGTATCCAACCGACCATCGAAAGCCAGTAACAGGTGTATTGGAAATAAAGGAATTCTCAATGTACCTGACCCAGACGATTGCTCCCGTTATTTCATGTGCATGAATGATAATTCGTTCTCGGTAGAATGCGGTAAAGGAATGATTTTCGATTCCAAAACTAACAAATGTGGGAATCCAGACTCATCACTCTGCATACAGAACGTAGTAAAAACAAGCAATCCATGTGAGGGAAACGTAGGTTTGAAGTACAAGCCACACGTGACGGCATGTGAAATGTACTACATGTGCATGGGTGAAAAAATGTACGAGTTAACGTGTCCGGTTGATACGCTTTACGATAATGCTAAAGGAAAATGTGAATCATCTTCTTCCGTTATCTGCACAGCTGATCCATCTGTTGATATACCTCTTCAAAATCCATGTTCAGGAAATGTTGGAGCTAAGAGAGTGCCCGATAATTCTGATTGTACATCCTTTTTTATTTGTGCCAATGAGCAATTTTTCAGGCAGACTTGTGCCACTCCACTAATATTTGACGTATTGACAAACGATTGCAATCGTCCGGAAGTTTCCGTTTGTACAATTAACGTGGCAACTCCTCCAGTAGCAGGTCCAACTACGACAACTTTGGCAAGTACGGCTGTTCCTCCTTCAACGGATTTACCAATCGATGATGGTGGGACTACCGGAGATGATATTATCATTCCAACGGCGCCAACAGCAGCTCCAATTATAACTTCGACAACGGCTTCGACTGTGGTACCCACCACTAGCCCAACTGTTATTCCAAACATACCTACAGCACCTACGCCTGGTCCGACCAATGCTCCAATACCTACTGCTGCAACTCCAGCACCAACTCCTGTACCAACTCCAGCACCAACTCCAGTACCAACTCCAGCACCAACTACAGCACCAACTCCAGCACCAACTCCAGCACCAACTCCAGCACCAACAAATCCTCCAGCTCCTGTTACAACAGCAGCACCGATTCCTGCTCCAACAACCGTGGCTCCAATACCGACGCCTACTCCATCAAATCCATCTGCTCCCTACTGTACTCCTGGATTAGTATTCTATCATCCACACCCAGATTGCACAAAGTTCTACCGCTGTGTCTACGGCAATCTATTCGTAATTGATTGTCCCAGAAATCAGCACTGGAATCAGGCTCGGGAGTACTGTGATCACGTCTGGAATGTGAGTTGCCCTTCGCAGTAGAATGTTCATGAAACTTTGAGCACCATTTCAATGCACCTTTGCCCACCGTGAATGCTTTCACGTAGCTCAACCAAGATGGTAAAATGACTGTTTACACATGCATAACTAGTATTAGTTGGAAAGCACCCTCAATAGATTTTATTTGTTATTAATAAATGTTGATGTTCTGAAAAAAAAAAGATTGACCTTCATTTTTGATGAATAATCCGAGTTAGGGGTGTTTTTTTACGCACCATACAACAATTTTTGGACTTGTATGTGGTAAAATCTAACAGAGGATGGTCTTCTGGGAGCGTGAGCTGTGGGGGAGGGAGGTGGATTTAATGTCTGGGAAAACATCTTTCGTAGTTAGGACTTTACTACTAATTTCCTTGAATGCATCCGATGGATGTAAAATGTCATTAATAAAAAACAACAACAACAACAACTACTAATTGCAATTTTAAGCAAAACAGTCAAATGAAAGCATACCAATCTAAGCAGGCCGGGATTTGATTTAGCGGCGTTATTTCCGCGAAAAAGCGTTATTCAGTTATTACAAAGGTTATTAAAAAGGAACTAGAAAATCTTCGTGTCTCTTGTGTGAGATGTAGTGAATTTAATCGAATTCTTCTTGAATTGTGTTGTGAATTCAAGAAGCCAAATCAATTGTGACGATGGTATTCCATCTGAGGAAATCGAACATAGTCCATCTGGGACATAAATAAAATTAGTTGGGAAGCGATTTTTGGACATTATAGAAAAGATGCTCGCTACTTCCTTTGGAACATTTCAGGAGCTGTGAGCTAAAGTCCGGCTAATTATGTCATCCAGTTGATCAAATTCATTTTGTTGCCACTCTAGAAACAACTTGATTGTTCGTTTAGTTCCGTTTCTTTGCATCTTCTTAACTAGGCATCTAATTAAAACTTCCCTCCCATCCCTGCTGATCATAAAGACTTTGCCAGGAGCTGAGCAAAGAGAACGATGGATGAATAGCTTTTCACACCCAAAGTAGTTCTTCATGCGCATCCATTGTCTCTATAACATCCAATCCAGGAGAGTATGTGTTCAGAAAATGCTATGGTATGCTATGTCTCTTTCATCATTGGAAAACAATATTCTCAGACATTCTTTTCTTCTCAAAGAGTGAATAGTGGCATGACGCATGACACCACATGCCATATATGGCTAGGACTAAAGTTAGTGCTTGAGCCTCAACCGTTTGAAAAGAAATGGAGCATCACTTAACCTTCCTAGCCTAGATGCTTTCAGCGATTATTTTTTGAAACTTTGATCTCTACACCGAACAGGGCATTTGTTTAATTATCTCTTCGACTATTCATCTCCCTTTTTTAATGTCTACTGAAGGCTACGTGGGTTCCTTGTCTTAAAGTAGATAGCAAGTCTTTCCTATCTCCAACGGTTGCTGGACGTGGCCAGGTGAGCGATCGAGGAGTGTCTTCATGGAGTTTATTACGTGAAAAAACGTATCATTAACTGATTCCGTTTCTTGGCGACATGCAATTGTTGTAACCTTATTATTTCTTTGGGTGTATTATCTTGCTTTATATACGTACCTTACCTCTATCGATAACAACACCTTGCGACTTGTCATGTATTCGAAGTGCGTACACAGAAGAAAAAAAGTACCCATTTGAGCAGTTGCGTGTGGGAAGCCAATTTTGGGTATAGGTATGTTAACCGACCCGTTGGGTATAAATAAGTTACTTTTAGGTTGAATTCACCCAAAAGTTAGTTATTTATACCCAACGGGTCGGTTACCGGGGTGGCATCCACTCCTGCGATTTGGCAAAGGTAGGTAGAAGCTATACTGCAGGGAATTGACGGCGTTGGGGTATTTCTGGACGATATTAAAATTACTGCTCCCGATGATGAGGCACATCTTGCTAGGCTAGAGCAAGTTCTCCAGCGATTGAACGAATCCGAAATAAGCGTCAACAAAGATAAGTGCGTGTTTTTTGCAGACAAAATCGAGTACTGTGGGTACTTGATTGACAAGGATTGAATCCACAAGCTTCGTGAAAAAGTAGATGCTGTCCAAAGTATGCCGCGGCCAAAGAACAGGGATGAGGTGAGATCATTCGTTGGATTGGTCAACTATTATGGCCGGTTCTGCAAGAACCTTAGTACAGTTTTGTATCCCAGTGAACAATTTGCTCAAACAGGTGTGCCGTTCAATTGGTACAAGGATTGTGAGCAGTCGTTTTTGAAAATCAAGGAGCTCATCCAGTCCGGTGATTATTTGGTTCATTACTCACCGGAGCTTCCTCTGATTCTTGCTACAGATGCATCTCCCTACGGAGTGGGGGCAGTATTGAGCCACATCATGCCTGACGGATCAGAGCGACCTATACAGTTTGCATCACAAACTTTGAATCGTGCACAACAAAGGTATATGCAGGTAGATAAAGAGGCGTACTCTATTATCTTTGGCGTGAAGAAGTATTTCCAGTACTTGTATGGCCGGAGGTTTGTTCTGATCTCAGACAACCAGGCGATTACGAAGATATTTGGAGAACACAAGGGTCTGCCCGTGGTGTCAGCTTTCCTTATGCAACATTACGCAACCTATTTACAATCGTTTGACTACCAGATCAAATTTCGCAAATCGACCGATAACGCCAATGCTGATGCTTTGTCACGGATTCCATTAGGGCATATGGATGCGGACAATACGATTGAAGAGACGGATGTCATCGAGATGAATCAGATTGATACATTGCCACTAACTGCTGCAGATTTAGCTCTAGCTACTTCCGAAGAGTCATCATTGGCGTAACTACTGGGGGTGCCTAGGGGGCCAGGCCCCCTGCAGAATTCTGTAGCCCCCCCCCCCCCCAGGATTTTTCCCTAATATATTTCAAATTTGAAATGAAACACTATTCATAATCTCTACGGAATTGTACGGATTTTTTTTGTACACTGCTCCCTTCAGAATTAGTTTGAACGAGTAACTGTTTCTGAAGGAATAAAGTTTGTATACCATCTTCCGCACACTTTTCCCTTAACTTATAGGATGTTAAGTTGGTTATCGAGAAAACCATGATTAACGGCAATTAAATCCATGACAATTCTAATATATCATCATTATATCCACTTCACTCGAGAGTTTGCGTCTGTTAAGAGTTATTTTATTTTTATTTTTATTTTCGTGGTGTTTAATAACGAACGACATGATAAGCTGATCTAATCCAGCCCATATATGGTTAAATGTAGTTTACAGCTCAATAACTTATTGAGTGGGTAACGAGTAGGGTGATAAATATACTCAATCACCGCATATTCTAACTAGACATTATCTAGACATAAGCGTAGCTAGGATTTAAATGCAGGAAGGGAGGAAGGAAGGCAACTTTTTTTTCACGGTAATGCAAACGGAAGCCGCCAAATTGGATTTCAAAATTGTGTTGGGCATCCATTCCCGTTCTGTAAACATTATCCTAATATCAAGCTATTGCTTATCGGTATTTAATTTTAAACTATTTTGCAGAAAAGCATTTCCCTGAATTAATTTCCCAGAGGGCATTTTCTAGAGGCAATTTTTCAAAGGTAATTTCCCAGAGGCCACTTCCCGGAATGACTAATTTTCCAAAACAGATCTCTGCTCGCGTTTTTTCGGAAAATGAACACATTTAGATTTTTTACAGAAATCTGTAAAGCTTTACCAAATTTCCAACAGCTGAATGTTCGGTTATCAGATTTAACGGATTTCGGTGAAATTTTACAGTTATCAGTAATAAAAATTACCGTAAATATCAAATTACCGGACGTTCAGTTGTTGAGAATACGGTAAAATTTTACAGATTTTTGTAAAATAATCTGAGTGTGCATGCTTTTCCGAAACCATTTTCCAGGGGCCTTTTTCCGAGGTCATTTCGCGGGATCCAGTTCCCAGAAGTTATTTTTGGGATGACTTATTTTGATTTAAAAGTTGATTGTTTTCTGGAAAATATTTTTCAGATACTATTTCCCTGACGCTTTTTCAAAAAAATCCTTTTCCTAGAGGTCATTTCCCGGTTTGATCAATTTTCTATAGTAGATCCTTGTCCTTCTCGTTTTTGGAAAATAATTACTTTCCTTTTATCCAGATGCTGTTTCCTAAGATTATTGCCAGGAAAGCATTCCCTAGAGCCCATTCACCAGACGCCATTTTCCTGAGTTGATCTTTGTCCTTTTTTTTTCGAGAAATTATTGCTTTCCCGTATTTTATAGATGCTCTTTCCTAAAGTTCACTTTCCAATTCTATTTCCAGAGGTATTTTCCTGGAGATAATTTTCCAGTGGTTATTTCACAGAGAAGAAATTCAATTCCATTCTTCTAAAGTTAATAATTCCGGAACAATTGAAAGTGACGCTAGTTTTCTTCCTCAACTAGCATCTCCATCAGCTTCATCGAAAAACGATAGTAAGACATATGACGATAGTAAGAATTTTGGCTCAGGTGATATTGCAGTTCTAAGACAAATGTGGTCTCGGTGAGCTGCCCCTAATTGCTCAATCTTACAATGGGACGAGCGTAATGCCTATCAGGCATCGTGGGGTACAAACTATCTTCAGAAAAACTTATACTTTGGCGGTCTACATAGGGTAGATAACGACTTAAGCACCCCGAGACCCTATTCCAAGCACGGGGTTAACGTTAACCTACAACGCTCATTTTTTGCAGTTTGGTGCTCCATCTAGTGAAGCACCATACTACAAAAAATGAATTTTTCTATTTTTCTTGTTTCTTGGTTTTGAAAATGAAGATTGTATTTTTCGAAGTTTTTTACAAACTGATTATAATGATCATAGGGTATGTGTCCCTAGACTCAGCCTATTTTGCAACCAGCGATCACATTTTTCATTATAACTCGTAAAGTTTTTAAACTGTAAGCGAGATTCAACTAGTTATACATTTGCAAAGATAAGTTTTATAAGACATTTGGTAGCATGTATCACGAAAAGTTACACAACTATTTTTATAATGCCATAAAATTTCGAGGGATGTGGATTTAATGTCGGTCTACAAGCACCAAATTGGGTCTATTCGTGGATGCAACTTCGTCCCATTCCATGGATTTATTACTAAATGCAGTATTTGTACGGTTTTTTTTTTTCTAATTTTATGAATTAAGGCATTGTAAGCTGTACTGGATTTAGTTAATACAACATTTCACAACACAAACTAAAGTAAAACTGCCTCGAAACACTTAAATGATGTTCATATATGATTTATCAGCTTTTCAATAATGAATACATTATAATTCACTATACAATGATTTTGTTTCTTCGATTTGTGTTTAGATTAGCCACTTGAATATAAACAACCGCAAATTCATGCATTTCCACTTGAAATTTTACCAATATCAACTTTTTACTACGTTATTGATACAACAGGCCATAGTTGGGAACATACAAAAAAATATGTACCCAACATTGGGTCTACGATTTTCTTGTAAAATCATTATTATTTTGGCTATGTGAACAGTTAATTTGTAACGTGTAACTATGTTCTGCACATCCAGACTGCATTACTTGCTTTATCGATTCAATGAAGCCAAATTTAGATCACTTGAAATCGTGTAGATCATCTGTTCAGCTTAACCAGTGAAATCATGATGCCCTAAAAGTTCAAGAAACCGAAAATTGCGCGGAAGTGAACAGCTATAAGTTGATTAATATTGTCTCAATTGCTTCGGATTACATCTATCATGCTCATAGCAACATGATTTTGTTGATTATCGCTAAATTAATGACACATTTTGTACATAGGCCGAATGAAGGAGCTAGGCTAACATTACATCCCCTTACCCTACTTTATCTTGTCACTTTTATCAACACTCCATTGTATTTGGTTCGCCATGGTGATGCGGTTGGAAGTGTGTTTCATGTTGTGGTAGTCAAAAGAAAATAAATAAAGAAAGTAGTCTACACAAATTTGAGCCTCGGACGCGTAACGCAGATATGAAGGACTTCTTTTTGAATTTATTAAAAAAAAGGTCTTTGATGCTTGAGAAAATGCCATAAAACATTAAAAAAATGTCGGGCTGATTGTCGGGGAATTCCTTGGCAATTCAGTCGCCGTTGAAACTAAAAGTTTACGGCCCGGTCCAGGATTTTTTCGTATTGAAAATTTTCTCGAATTTCCCTGGTTTGGAAAGTACTCGGTCAGCCCAAAACTAACCTGGCGGTGATGGAAGTGATCACTTATTACCATGAGGCCCCAAGAGTGGACAGTAATTTTGCTAGAACGAAAGATATGTAGAGAAACTGTTGATAGTTCCGCAAGTTTACGGCAGGCTGTGAAAAATTGAATAGAAGTGAATAGAAGGGTTATTCATAAACCACGTAGACCTTTCTGGGGCGGGTTGATCAAAGTCTATGCTCCATACCAAATTTCAAAAATTTGGGTGGGGAAAAGTATACGATGGGAAGGTGGTCTGAGATTTTCAAAATTAAGTGTACGTGGCTAATGAACAGGCCTTACTAGTAAATTTTTGAAAAAAGAGCATGTGAAACAGTACCCTAACCAAGCACACATTCTTTTACCATACTACCTACAATCAATGTGCAACTAACGATTTGAAATTGGTTCACTGTTGTAGAACCCCTTGGTCCGAAGTACACCTTGAAGCCATCACCTTGTTATACATATTTGCGCCTTTGTTTTGATTTGCTGTGTTATTTTGACAGAATATTTGAGAGTGTGTTCATGTGAGTTCATTATTAGGGGCGCATTATTGAGCTTGGGACCGAGCATGGGACCGATGTGCTAGTACTGACTGAGCCAAGAAAAAAATTGTATTTGTATGGGACCTACTGGTCTTAGAGTTAGTCTATGATACTACCCACGTACTGGGTAGGCAAAGGGGAGGATATCCCCTTGACTGGTAAAAGAATGCGCGCCTGATCGTGCTCATGTACTACAATGGCTTGTGAAGGTTCTAGCGATTGTTTGTTCACACTCTACTTGTTGCCTACATGGGCGAGAGATCTATCTCCCGATTGGGTTGAATTTTAGTATACGTTTGAATTTTTACTCAATTTGCTCTCGTCTTTGACTTACACATCGGAGAGAAATACAGTAAAAGTGTTGTGATACTGGTTGTATTCTCCATAAGTGAAGTAACAATAGTAGTAAATACAAAAATAATAATTATAGTATGGTTTTATTAGTGTAGGAACCCCATAGGCTCTGCAGCGGGCAGGATCGGATATTGGCTTGTCTTTTGATGTTGTCCTTATAAGGCTTGTTCGTCACAAAATCTGGACAGATTAAGTTTGCAATAAATCAAATTTGCTGTTAGTTAAATCCAAGATGCATTTTTAATTTATTTAATTGTGCATTATTAGTCATGTTAAAACTAATAATAGTTGGAAAACTAGGAGAATTTAAAATTAACACTTTCTTGGATCACTTCTAAAAAAATAAAAAATAAAACCTTTAAACACTTTTTCAAATTTTTGCTAGTAAACGCGAGCAAATTCCATTTAATTCTACTATGAGCTTATCCTTTGACATATAGGCCTATTTCGTCTGCTACTTACAGACTTCTTCAGTGTCGAGCACTCTACTAATACGCTCAAACAAGTTTCTAAAAAAATAGTGTTTAAAAAAAGTGAAAGTAATAATAGTTACTTAAATAGGCTGCATGAAGAAATTAGGAACTTTTGAATTTACTCCAGCTACTATTGTCTGTGCAGATTTATTTGCAACCGATTCAGCTGCTTTTGTCCAAGATTTTCGATTTTTTTTCTTTAGTTGTGGCTTGTTGTTTATATTGAGATAATTTACTCCATTCGCTTTATACCATTCCAAAATATCTTTGGCTTCGCTTCACACATCGTTTCTTTAGGTATTCTTCACGTTATATTTCCTTGTTTACCGTTCCGGTTGTGATGAAGCTATGCCTTGCTCGACCACAGCTGCATATTGCCTACGAATCCAAATATTTTTTGGAAAACTTGGCATTTTTCTTCGATCTGAATTGCTTCGTCCTGAAATACACTGTTCTGCTACATGGCAGTATAGTAAGATATTCCGAGAAGCTGCTTAAAGTCTTGCAGCACATAAGTTTCATCGTCCATTATCACGCAGGAAAACTTCGTCAAATATTCGCGATAAACTTACACGCCCGGGTTTTAGCCATCACCATTTTGTTTATCATTACGGTTCGGTGCAGTTTTCACCTTGAACAACTTCATACCTTGCCGGGGCTTGGAAGTATGCACGAAAGTTGGGGACATTTTTATTGTTCTAGCCACAGTACGTACCAAAAGATCTGTTCTCTTATTTGCTTCCCTCTGCGTCCTTCTGGTGGTTTTGGTGTTTCTAGTTCTAGCGATTTGTCCCTCTTCCAATACTGCCTAACACGGGTGATAAATTATCCATTAAATCATACTGGTGGGGATCAGTATTTGCACCACTCACCGTCGTTCTCTCCGAGATCTATAAGTTATAGGATGACGAGAAAAGCAAAACCCAACAGCGGAAGATAACTCTGTGACATGGTTTGTGTCTCACCGGAAGCCTAGATAGATCCGTTTATAGATATATTGATCCTTTTATTGTGATACCAATGATGCAGAAATCCAGGGATGTAGCCTTTTTCATCTTGTTCGTCCAGAAATAAGCAAAAATTACGAAAAACATACATAATCATACATACATAAACCAAAATATGGTTCATAATCCTATTATTTGTCGAACATACTGCAATTAAAGATAAGAACTTTTGCCGTTTAGAGGGAACGGTTGAGAATTATGCTTAAGAATGACTAGAACGTGTTGTTTGAACGGCATAATATAGATTTTAATTACATTTGGATTAGCTCCAGGACTTCATTTCGATTCATTTCTGATATAAGACAGACACAAACATGATTTTTTGTAATAAATGTTAAAATTATTTACTGTTTCAAAATACTATACATTGTGATTGATTATTGTCATGACGATTAAATTATTGCTCAGCCAACGCCTACTTCGATTTAATAATATCAATCAATTTGCAAGATTTGCATCTAAGTCGGTCCCGTTCTCCAAATATATTTGTTTTGTTCCAGGTAAACAAGTAGCATCATTTACAAACAAGCATTGACCAGTGAACATATCAAATCGATTAAATATTGAACAGGACTGTAGTCGTTCAATGCCATCTCGACAATAGTAATAAAATTGACAATTTGTCTCGTGAATTCGATAGGCAACACCTATAGCCGGGCATGGATCCGTTGGTAATAAGACATCTAGAAATCCAACTGAAGTTGAATCTGTTGCTGGAGGGCTGGTAGTAGGAGCTATTGTAGTCGTCATTTCTGACGATGTGGTGATTGATGGCGTTGTTGTTTGTTGATTATCTTCACACTCATAAGAAGAATCACACAAAGAAGTATTTGGGTTGAAGTTTTCACCCGGTGCACATTCCAGCAGAGTCTCTACACCATTTGAACACAGGTAAAATTTGTTACAATCTTCAGCAGGCAGCACAGCGAAATCTTCTGATGCACATATTGATTTAGGGTTTGTCATGAAACTTGCTGGTACAACTGATGCTGATCCAATACCATTGAATGCGGAAAGAACGATGCACATAAGATACACTGCTGAACCATTTTAAAATATTTTTAATTCATTATAAATAATGTTCACGTAAATCTTGCGATTACTTACTAGTTGTAGATAGAACCATGGTTTGGCCTTAGACTAAAATAAATGGTTCTGCTATTCACAAAGCTGTACTACGAAATATACATAGAACGGATAACACATTTAATTTATATTCGAAGCTATCGTTAACCCTTGCAAAGCTTGCACGCTGAAAGTATAAACATCTTATAACATTTTTAAGGTGTTTTTATTTTGAGTTAATTTGACCACCAACTTAAAAATTATTAGCTACGTAATTGATCGCACCTTTATGCAAGAACACTAATTAAAAGCACAAAACATTACGGTTCAATTCAAACTCGGTAACGAATGGGTCAAAATTATAAGGAAGCATAAATTACTGCGATTGAATATAATTGATTCTACGTGCTTTTGATTGATGGTCAAAAGATAACGGAGTTATTGCGAGGCTTTATTCACAAGAAGTTTATTTTGGTGCCAAACTCATCAGCAACATGACGATTCAGTCTTTTTTTTTATGATGATATCATAAGTGAATCAACTTCGTTCTTATTCTTTCTTACGTTCTTATAATTTGTTCTATAAAACAAATGGTACTAGCAAAAGTTTTTTAATTGTGTTGTTCGTTTTGATCTCAACAAATCAATTATTCGGATTATTTTCTATCTTGCATAGAGATAGTATATAAATATGTAATCCCAGTTATGCGATACATCGCGTCCTGAAATCTATGGTCTATGGTCTATGGTCCTGGAATCAAAATGTCAGTAGCCATGGGACAGTGGCCAACGGTTTATCAAGCAGAAATCTTTACAATACTAGAATGCGTGAATGTTGGCTTGAACAGAAAATGCAGATATGCAAATATTATTATTTCCTCGGACAGTCAGGCAGCTTTAAAATCATTATGCGCTTATGAATGTACAATTGTGTGGGAATGTATTCTGTCATTGAGACTACTGTGTCAAACGAACACAGTAAACATGCATTGTGTTCCAGGACACCTTGGCATTGAAGGGGAATGAAATAGCAGACGATCTCGCTAAAATAGGATCTAAAGGGTGTTCCGATCAAAATTTGAGTGAGTCGATCAAAGTTTTTAATAATAAGTCAAATTTCTTTTTCTTTTTAAAGTTCAGTTAATACTGAATACAGGAGAAATATTCAGCCAAGCTTCCTTATTATCGAATGTGAACTGCCGGGTCTTCCGTTTAACACCTGTCATAAGGTTTTTTACAGTCTCCTTGTTCACTTTATTCGCCTCAGAACGCCAGTTTGCCTTGAACTGTTTCTCGCTCACAACAGCTTTTTGAGTCTTCTTAAGGTTCCGCTTGACGATGGCCCAATATTGTTCGATTGGGCGGAGCTCTGGCGTGTTGGGAGGGTTCTTGTCCTTGGGCACCACTTGAACGTTGTTGGCAGCATACCACTCCATGGCCTTTTTCCGTAATGGCAAGATGCCAAATCCGGCCAAAATAGAACGGAACAATTGTGTCGCTTCAGGAAAGGCAGTTGGCGTGTTTGTAGGCACTCGCTCAGATAAATTTCCTGGCTGACGGTTCCGGTCGCAATGTAATCGTTGCTCTTCAAGCCACAGGTACAGATGGCCTGCCACACCAGATATTTCTTCGCGAACTTTGTCAGTTTAATGTGCTTGAAAATATCTGCCACCTTTCCCCGTCCGGCTGCCGTATAAAATCCCTGTCCAGGAAGTCTGCAGTGACGTAAGTTTCATCGTCCTGTACCACGCAATCGAATTTCGTCAGCATCGTCGTGTACAACTTATGCGATCGAATTGGCCGACGTGTTTTGTTTATCGTGGCGATTTGGAGTCACCACTTTCTTGTAAGTCGATAGCCCAGCTCGTTTTTGAGCTCTATCCACGGTTGTCGTCACTGTTGCCTTCGGCTTTCGATTTCCCCCATATCCAGCTTTCATTGCTGTCGACAAACGTTAACCGAACACTTTTAATATGTTGATAACAGTTGATTTAGCCACATTCAAGAATTTCGACAACATGGCGTGAGAGTAGTTTGGATTTTCTCCATGCACTTGCAAAATTTTGATGCGTTGCTTCTCTTCCTTCGATGGCATTTTGATAACTGAAGTGCTAATCTTAAAACCAAAATAGAGGCATCATGCTACACTTACACATCTTAAAAATGAGGGGTGTGCAATTTTTTTTTAAATGCACGATGTAAGAAAATGCGTCAAGTTTAAGTCGACCAAATTTTGATCGAAACACCCATTAATTCACAGTTTGTTGGCCCAGATCCATTCTGTGGTGTATCAAACTGTACTTTAAAAATGAAAATTAAATGCTCGGAAGAACAAAAGGTGATAGCCAATTGGTTGGCTGTCACAAAGTGTTAGCAGGCAAAATGATGCATACGCAAATAAAATCAAAAAGCTCTTAGAGCTAAATAAGAGAGCTCTCTGTACATTCACTGGCCTAGTAACAGGGCACTATCCGAGCAAATAATTTTTGAAAAACATGGGTTCAGAATGATATATGCCGCTTCTGTAACCTAGAAACTGAAACTTCACAGCATCTGCTTTGCAGCTGTAGTGCATTGTATAGGCGCAGATCTGAATTTCTTGGTAGTGGTTGTTTACAGCCCAATGCGATTTGTTCTGCCAATCCTTGTAAGGTGATTGGGTTCGTAAACATTGTGGCCACTCCTAGTTGCTCTCCGAAAACAAGGTTCCACCGGGAAAGTGGCCAGATTTTGAACGGTACCAGAACATGTCTTGCGACACCTCAAAGAGGAGCAGGAGTGACCACACCGAATATTTCCAGAATGACCAACAATGTTCTTGTTTTGCAAAATCATGAAGTTTGAGGTGTCGCAAGCCATATTTTGGTACCATTTTGATGCTGGTCAGTGTTTCGGGAAGGGTACTTACCCCACGGTTCCCCTCCATATACCCGGAAATACGTAAAATTCCGTAATGTCCGATACTGTATAAGTTTGGTTAAGATTTCGCAGGTGGACAGGCAACTGAAAATTCAGGGGTCAGGCATGTAGGTGTTAATGTATAAGGTCTGTATCCGCAATAATCCGGACACCTTCAAATCATTGTAACTTTTGAAATATTGCACGTAGGAATGAAACATTTCACTGTGGTTAGCTGAGAGTCTATGATGAAAAAGACTATGATTGATGTTTATATTTCATGTTGAGTATTCAAGATGGCGACGAACGAAAAACAAGTGCGCGAGCGAATTTTGTACGGGCGTACATCAAATCCTGACTTGTCAATACCGGATCTTGCAAAAACATTGTATTCGCCTAAATCCACTGTTCATGATGTGCTCAAATCATTTTCGGAACGTTTGAATGTGGAGAGGAAACCGATAAGTGATAAAAACATTGGACAAAAACCTGCCATGGACCGAAAGGTGAAAAGGTTATTAACGAAAACCCAAATCTCTCCATTCGAACGGTGGAGAAATTGGCAGCAAAATCATGGGCTCGACCTTTGTACTGCTAATATTTGACGAAGTTTTCATGCGTTGTAATAGGCGATGAAACTTATGTCTTGGAGGATTTCAAGCAGCTTCCAGGGCTGATTTTTTGTTCTGCAATGGCCAGAAATGCTACGGCTGAGCATTTCAGAACGAAGAAGGCATCGAAATTTCCCAACAAATACCTTTTGTGGCAAGCAATTTGCACATGTGGCAAAAAGAGTAAATCTTTCGTCACTACAGGCACAGGAAACAAGGAGATCTATGAGAAAGAGTGTCTGCAGAAGCGATTGCTACCCTTCATAAAAAATCACAAAGAAAAACCTTTGTTCTGGACCGATTTGGCATCATGCCACTATGCTGAAACTGTGATGGAGTGGTACCAAGCATATCAAGTGAACATTGTACCAAAAACCTCAAACCCGCCAAATTGCCCAGAGCTACGACCAATCGACAGATATTGGGCTCTGATGAAGCGGAAGCTTTCTGGAAAGCAGCAAGGAATCAAAGACATCAAACACTTCGAGCAAATTTGGACAAAGACGGCTTCTAGGATTTCTGAAGAGTCTGTACAAACCCCAATGGGCGGAGTTAAGCGCAAAGTTCGAAAATTGTATGCAAATACCGAATAACTATGTTTTGTCTTCTCGAATTGGTAAAACACATCCGATGAATCTGAAATAAACAACTACGACGGAAATATATTGCAAAATTTATGTTTTAAAGGGTGATACGGTCAAAATTTGGTCAAGGGAAAACGCGTGTAAATCGGTGAAATCGTTTATTTAAAAAATCAAATTAAATTTCTTTTTCAAGTTCAATTAGTATAAAATTCAGGAAAAATATTCAGTTAGGCTTCCGCTTTTCCAAATCCGAATTGCCGGGCCTAACGCTTGACCCCTGCCATCAGATTTTGTACAGCCACCTTGTCCACCTTCTTCGCCGCAGAAAGCCAGTTTGCCTTGAACTGCTGCTCGTCCTTAGCAGTTTTTTGGTCTTCTTTAGGTTCCGCTTGACAATAGCCCAGTATTTCTCAATTGGGCGGAGCTCTGGCGTGTTGGGAGGGTTCTTGTCCTTGGGAACCACCTGCACGTTGTTGGCGGCGTACCACTCCATGGCCTTTTTACCGTAATGGCAAGATGCCAAATCCGGCCAAAACAGTACGGAACAACCGTGTTTCTTCAGGAAAGGCAGCAGACGTTTATTCAAACACTCTTTCACGTAAATTTCTTGGTTGACAGTCCCGGAAGCTATGAAAATGCTGCTTTTCAAGCCACAGGTACAGATGGCTTGCCAAACCAGATATTTCTTTGCGAACTTTGACAGTTTCGTGTGCTTGAAAATATCTGCTACCTTTCCCCTTCCTTTTGCCGTATAAAACTCCTGTCCCGGAAGTCGGCTTTGACGTAGGTTTCGTCGTCCATTCCCACGCAGTCAAACTTCGTCAGCATCGTCGTGTACAGCCTCCGGGATCGCGCTTTGGCCGTCGTATTTTGTTTATCATCGCGATTTGGAGTCACTACCTTCTTGTAAGTCGATAGTTCAGCTCGTTTTTTGGCTCGATGCACGGTTGTAGACGATACACCCAGCTTATTTGCGGCATCTCGGAGAGATAGGTTAGGGTTTCGCTTGAAACTACCGGCAAATCTCTTTGTCGTCTCAGCGGCTTCCGGTTTTCGATTTTCCCCCGATCCAGACTTCCTGGCTGTCGACAAACGTTCCCCAAACACTTTAATTACATTTGTAACGGTTGATTTGGCAACTTTTAGCGATTTTGCCAACTTTGCGTGCGAGTAGCTCGGATTTTCGCGATGCGCGAGCAAAATTTTGATACGCTGCTCTTCTTGCTTGGACGGCATTTTGACAACTGAAGAGTGAATTCCAAAATCAAAATAGGAGCAACATTCTACACACACACCTTCAAAATGAGGGGTGTTCAGGTTTTTTTAAATACAAAATTGAAAGAAATACGTCAAGTTGATATTGACCAAATTTTGACCGTATCGCCCTTTATTCATGTTTTGAGGAGTCAGGATCATTGCGGATACAGACCGAAATATGCGCAATAGTCTATGTTCCAATTCTAACTGGGCGACACCTTATGCTAACTCCATGTGACTTAAAGAGCGCCCAATTAGTGAAGTTTTTGTCGCAAAGTAACAGTTTTAGAGTAAACCCGGTTTCCGATACTAGGTAATTTAAATACCTCGCGAACGGTATTCTTCAGAAGATCTGAATATTTGCTTGGGTTGAAAAAGTTGCTGATGGATTGCTTGAAACCACTTTTGATTTCACCATAACAAGGACTGTTCTTTCCATAAAGAGAACACATTGTCTTGTAGATGTTTTGTTTATTAACTAGCTGAACTCAGTGGGAGCATTGCTACGCTTACAAATCAATGAATGAAAGTTTAATAAAACTGGCGCGTTTATGGTTGTTTTTCGAAATGAATTTTGTTAAAATATTTTCTTGTGCTAATATGTGACTTCGACGAAGGAGCTTCATTGCTTCGTTTTGTTTTTGTTTTTATTTCTGTTCAAGTAGCTGCGTTGTTTAAGTTATTCTGTTCTTAAATACGTGCTTCTTAAAAAATACCTACCAAAATTAGATTTTTTTTAAATTCACGTGGTAAATATCACCGACACCAGGAAAACGACACCACCACCTGGACCCTACCTATCGACTCATGAATATTAGCCGGGACCAAGGGCTTTACTTCCCTTCCGAAGGAAGACGTGACCAGATTTTTTCGCCTCAGAAAAACCCCCCACGTTGATTGGGATTGAACCCAGACCCACTGGAGTGCCAAGCAGCAGCCACGCTTACCACTTACCACCGACGCCGGCGAAATTATTCTCTTATGTATGTTTTTCATTTCTTCCTGGATTTCTGTTGGACATGTTGTTACTTGTGTTATTGTTTGGTTGAAATTTATATTTCATCTTTACGAGCATCCCCCCCCTCCTTCCAGATAGGGAGAACCACCACAGAAACATTTCTTGCCTAAAAAATCCGCACATGTGAAATTGGGTTCCATTTGCATGATTAGTTCACGAGTTATGAAGAAATTTCTGTTTCATTCGAATGGGCGCCCCCCTTTCCATAGAAGGGTGGAGCATTATAAGTACCTTTCGCAGCCTCTAAAACTCTGGCAGGTAGAGACAGGTGGAAAATACAAAAATTAGTGGCCGAAGCCATGAAAGCCTCTGGGCGATCCAGCATCGTATACGCCAATATGCCTGGTGGATACGCTTGGGAAACTCCTGGAGAGAATCATCCTCAACAGGCTAACGAAATTTACCGAGAGCGAGAAAGGGCTATCGAGGATGCAACTCGGTTTCCGGAGAGGGAAGTCTACGGTAAATGCCATTCGGGCTGTGGTCGAGACAGCCGTAAAGTCTTCCACACAGAAGACGATCGATATTGCGCTGTTGTACTGATTGACGTTAATAACGCCTTCAATAACGCCATCCGTGAGGCTATTGCCAAGTTGCTGCACAAAATGAGGGTCCCTGATTACCTGTGCAAACTTTCAGAACCGGGTGCTGATCTACGAGACCTCCGTGGGGCGGAAATCGGTGAATATTACCGCGGGAGTTCTGCAAAGCTCCATCCTTGGCCCTACACTTTCGAACGGAAAGTACAACGGGATGCTGACGCTGAGGATGCCCAAAGGCGTAGTGATCGTTGACTTTGCGAATGACATCGTACTATCAGTGAAAGGCAAAACGCTGGAAGAAGTGGAAATGTTGGCGACCGAAACAATCGGCATTATGGAAAACTGGATACAGGGGACGAAGCTGCAGATAGCCCACTACAAAACGGTAGTGGAAACAAAGCGAAATCGGGCGAAGTTGAGCACTGCGTTCGGGATCATGGCCATTTGAGTCGTGAGTGCGTACCAAACTAAGGCAGTATGCGACATTGCCGGAATGATCTCTATTGGCATCATTCTCGCGGAGGACAATGAGTGTTATCAGCGAAGAAATATCAGAGAAGGTCGGAAGTTGGTGAGAGCGGAGTCGATGGCCAAATGGCAACGAGATTGGAACACGGGGAGAACGGTCGATGGACGCATCTACACATACCAGATATGTCCAGGGTTGTTACGAGAAGTCTGAAAATAAATCCGCGCCAAATCCGCGCCAAATCCGCGCGAGTTTAAAATCAAATCCGCGCCAAATCCGCGCGAGTTAAAAATCGAATCCGCGCCTTCAAATCCAATCCACACACGAATGTTCAATAACTTATCAAGCATCAAATATATAGGATGTGGAACGACTTCATCAGTAGGCCAACCTATTTCATACAAGGGGTAAACAATAACATGCATCACTCATTTTTGGCAGTATGCTACAAATAATAAAAGTAGATTTTTGATTAATTTCCTTCAGAAAAACCCAGCGCTTGGAATAGGGTCTCGATGGAGCTAAAACCGTTCCCCACAATAAGATTGTCTGCGTTTTTGAGCCAATTAGTTGCATTGTTCAAAACAGGAATGTAACTGAAAACTTCAGTGTGAAATAAAACCTGTAAAGAGGGAAACATAAGTCACGATGAGCTAAGTCAAATAAATTGACCGATAACTAACTTAATAAAAATGTCCAGACAAAAACAACCAATGACCCAAGATGTGATCCACGCTGGTCAAGTCCACCCCTGAAGGAGCACAGGACGTTTGAGTGAGTGATGAAAGCACTCGAACACAACCGATATGTAAAGTATGTCAAAGAGAATGATCCATATTTTGTCAATGGTGTATCAAGATATGTACGTATTTATTTAACATATACGTCATAACATTTAATTGTTCTCAATAGCCTTCATATGAGCTAATTTTTCCCTTTCTGATTGTTCCTCCTGCTGTATGTTATCTTTTTGTTTCAAAAGAACTTTCAAGAATGATGTTTCTGGTTTATTGGATGTCATAGCTCTGATTTCTTTTTCCATAAAATTAAAAATATCTTCTTTAGCCTTTCTTTTCATTCCTACAACCTCTTTTTGCTTTTTGATCTGGTGCCTTGCTTCCTTCTTTGCATTTTCCTTATTTTTTTGTGCCTCCACTAATTCAAAATCTTTCTTTTGTTTCTGTTTGGATTCGTAAGATTGCCTCGCAAATTTCGCCTTCAAAATCAAGTCCTTTGAAACAACAAATCTGGTTATACCATTCTCAAAAAATGCATGCCACTCAAAATATTTTTACGATTATTGAACTGCTGTTCACTGAGCCTTGTTCGGTTTTCCGGTAACACATGCTTAGATAGTGAAAATTTTCTTTCGACCTCTGCATTAGAATGAGATACGCAAGTTAGAATGTTGAGCAATTGTGGATCGTTTGTAGATGTTTTTTTTTTTCTCTAACTTGATTGCCGATGAGTTAGTGTCTTTTTTGTGCACTTTGTGGTCTGCACAGAGTAGTTTTACTCACTGGCTAGTTGCAATTTTATTCTGTTTTTTTCGGGACATTGACAAGGTACTTTTTGTGGCATATCACAAGAGACTCGGCAAAGGAGGAACTATGGAGCAAGATATTGTTGTCAAAATTGACGTCCGGGTTCGAAAGAAAGTGCACAACCGGTTAATTTTCTCACGAGACGCCACTGTGGAATCCTTATTTATGATCCTTCCAACCTTGAAGTTGCTGACTAGTCTAACAAATTCATTCGGAACATCTTTGGAAAACAAATACGAGACGGAAGCCTTAGTGTGGTCTTTAAAATGCTTATTGAAATGAGATGATTTAAGTTGATTTCCAGCAGCATCAAGAATGGATTTGTAAATAATATATACGTAAGAATGGATTTGTAAATACCATCCGTATCCTTAAGAAAATGTTCTTCCATTAGCATTTTGTTGTTGATGGCTTCCGTTATCTGTTTTGGATCGTAAACTCTTGACATCATAGTGACCAAATTTTTTTTTTTGTGTTTGCAACACAGCACTCAAAGGTGGCAATTTTGACAGCCTGCTTTTTACATTACCCTGACACTGAAAATAAACACGCTCTGGTTTACTCATTTTGTTAATTCATTTAACTCATTCTGCATGGAAAAAAATCCGTGCCCGGATCCGTGAACTGCAGTCATGAATTCGAGAACAAACAAAAATACATCGTGAACTGAATCACGTAATCATGAACTAAATCACGTTTTTAGGTAAAAATCCTGAAAACGTGAACTAGTTCACGGTCCGTTTTCATTTTCGTAAACGCTTTTGTTTCTGTGTGGGTATATCAATATGGTGTTGAACGAATCCGCGCCAAATCCGCGCCAGAACGAATTTTATGAACAAATCCGCGCCAAATCCGCGAAAATCGCGAAATCCGCGAAATTCGCGAAATCCGCGCTGCCGTAACAACCCTGTAATGTCGAGCTGAATGAAGGGGAAGCACGGAAAGGTAAACTTCTACCTTCCACATTTTCTGTTTGGCAATGCACTATGGTCCAGAGCGAAAAATTAGGTGGAATAAATTAATAACTCAAAGAATATAAGAGTTAGCGTATTGATGTCTTCTGAACAAATTTTGGTTAGCTAATGCCGCGTTGTTAGCAAAAATGTCCTATACGCCTAATTTCACCAATAAAATAATTCACTATCAAACTTTTTTGTTTTGATAGATAGAAATACAAAATGTTCTACAAAGTTATGGAACAACAAAATCATTTAAACTTTGTGGAAGATTATATTTGTCTATCTCTTCTATTTTTTGAGATATAGCGCTTTTAAAGAAACAAAAGCCAAAAATCAGAATTTCTGTCATATTTTGAAAAATATCTATTTTTCAGGCCTACTATATTAAGAGCGATTGTAGTTCACATAAAAATACACATTTGCTCCCAAGACATAATACTCGTACAACTTTTCTGTGAAAAGTTATCACCATTTTTGTTGCTTCACAAGCCATACATTCAAGCGTTACATTTCAAAAAGGCGCAAGTAAAACCGATAGCTTTATATACCAGTTGAATAAGTATATCTCAAAGTACATTTAAGCAAAATTTGGGAATGGTCTTTTTTGATTTTGCTTAATAGCAGAACGTTGAAAATATCGTTTTTTATGCCGCAAATCTACAATTATCGGATTTATTTCAAGTGTTTATGAACTAGGGTAATTATTAATAGTTCTTGATGCATATAACGTTAGTACATCGTAACGTAGCAGTCACGGAAAAACTTTCGTGCCGTGTTTCCGTCGTTTGAATTGCCACATCCTGAAACCGGCTCACTAATGCGTTATCCTGTGAAAAAAATTTCCAAGAGATAGTTAGATGATATCGAATAATTTCAAAATAAAATTAAGAATATTGAATAATATACTATTCTTACCCAATTCCTCACGCATCGTTTTTCGAATTTCCGTTTCCTTAGCTTTTACCGCTTTGACTTTTACCGTTTGATTTGCTTACACGCCATGTAGGTTTATCAAGCACCAGCCTATAAGACACTTCCAATAACATTTCCATAGTTCTTATGTACGCATGAAGAGGAGAAAAGCCATATTTATATATGCCAGGATCATCGGAGGACCATGCCACTTCTGGAATTGTTAAGGTGATTGCCAGAAGTTCCAATATAGCAGGCCTGCGATTTGGTTCCAGTCAAATCGTTGGCAACTTTGGTGTCCATCATCGTAAACAACATCACTGGTTTAACAGAAACGACTTGTTTGGATAGTAGTACCATAAAATTTTTCAAATTTCGAATTTGCGCCTTCATTAGAAGAACCTCGCGTTTTGTTAGCTCTGCGCATTCTTTTGCAAATACCAGTTTGATGGGCCTGCATAGGAAAATTGAAGAAGGAAGATCATTATTTCAAGCAATTTCTTCAGTACCGTCAGATCTACGATGCCCAATCAACCATAGCAGAACTAACGAGAGTGCGAATACATGCGAATCTCTATATTCTTGCAGTTCGTGGTCCTCGTCATCGTCAATAAAACACTGTTTATATCTTGTGTGATTGCTTCTGCCATCACAACCCTATTTGTATATAAGTGTAAATTCGTCGTATCCCGAGCAGGAGACAATAACATATGAATACCTAATTTTCATCTTGATAACTGGCCGTGATATTAAAGAGCTAAGATTAAGTGGTAAAATACCTAAGCAAAATACCTTAGAATTGCAAGCAAAATATCTCTCAAATAACAAAACTTTTTATTTTGGATTCCTGGGAATACCTGAGAGGTACTATTTTGGTATTGTATAACCTCAATTTGGTATTCGCATAACATTTTATGTTATTATCCTCAGGTATTTTACCTCTTAATCTGAGCTCCTAAATACCAAAGCCAGTTATCAAGTTATTCGGCTCTGCTCAGGATACGATGGGTATATATCTGCTCCTCTACTCAAATTCACCTCCCGGATATCCATATATTGAGCTTTTGAAACCACGTTCTTGCATAAGAATGCAAGACCTTTCTCAGCTGTTAGTGGATTTAATTTTTCTTTTCATTTTAATTCCGAAGATTGTTGATTGGCCGCTGCTGTATCAGGAGTTTGTGCTTATTTTTCTATCAGTTTACCAGTTTTCCGGAACCCAGCCGACGCTACGGAAGTTGCTGCAGCAAACGAGATTTCTTGGCCCGAATATTGGTTCAGAAGAGGTTCAACCTTTTTTTCCTTAATTTTCGTTTTGTGTCTTTGAACGGCTTTGATGGACGGACGAAAACGTAATACCGATCATAAATTCTACATCAAGCCAAGTTTTGTTGATATTCAAAAACCGTTTGCGTTTTCGTCCAGCTGCACACCATAGTTTCTGAAACTTCAGCATCACCAGATGAAGCTTCTTATGCACCAAATCAATGTTAAGTTTTTCTCCGGAATACATTTTCTTTACAAATTCCAACAAATCTTTTTCTTTAGCTCCCTTCATTAGAAGGAATATGAGAACGGTCAGAGGAATTGCTAATAAATTAAAATTCGCTTTATTGAAATAACAATGCTCGAACAACAAATTTACCTACCTGTTTCATTTTGAAAGCACTTAACGTGACAATTTTATGCCAAAAAAGCAAAGCTTGCTTTGATTTGATCCCCAATGGAACACGATTGTAAATTTACGGCATAAAAACGATATTTTCAACGTTCTGCTATTAAGCAAAATCAAAAAGACCATTCCCAAATTTTGCTTAAATGTACTTTGAGATATACTTATTCAACTGGTATATAAAGCTATCGGTTTTACTTGCGCCTTTTTGAAATGTAACGCTTGAATATATGGCTTATAAAACAACAAAAATGATGATAACTTTTCACAGGAAAGTTGTACGAGTATGATGTCTTGGGAGCAAATGTGTATTTTTATGTGAACTACAATCGCTCTTAATATAGTAGGCCTGAAAAATAGATATTTTTCAAAATATGACAGAAATTCTGATTTTTGGCTTTTGTTTCTTTAAAAGCGCTATATCTCAAAAAATAGAAGAGATAGACAAATATAATCTTCCACAAAGTTTGAATGATTTTGTTGTTCCATAACTTTGTAGAACATTTTGTATTTCTATCTATCAAAACGAAAAAGTTTGATAGTAAATTACTTTATTGGTGAAATTAGGCGTATAGGACATTTTTGCTAACAACGTGGCATTAGCTAACTAAAATTTGTTCAGAAGACATCAATACGCTATCTCTTATATTCTTTGAGTTATTAATTTATTCCACCTAATTTTTCGCTCTGGACCACAGTGCAATGGTTGCTTCATGCAATACTTGCATAGATTCGGACACGCATCGTCACCCTTTTTTCCGAAATGCGCAGGCGTCCAAGAGACACCGAAACACGTGGTCTTTGACTGCTCACGATCCCGATCATTGCGCAGCGAGATGTTTGCCATCAGCGGAGCAGATGCCAGCCCAGCTAACGTCGTCTATACAATGTGTCGTGGCGAAAGTGCTTGGAGTGCGTTCAATGGAGCTATTACGCAAATCATGTTGGCTCTACAGCGAAAATGGCGAGAGAATAAAGAAGCAAATGGTTGAGTGTAGTAGCGGGTTGTCGTTTTTTCGGTGATTTTCCAACGTCTAGGATCTCTTTGTCATTGTATGGTAGATTCGCATTCGGGGAGAACTCGAGAGGATTGCGTCAGCATTTGGGAGCTGAATGACTCACCGTTCATTCGGGATCCACTGGCGGGTAAACCATTAATTTGATCTATTGTAGAATATCCCTTATCCTCTGTTTAGTGCATGTCAAGTTACTTCATCACTATTGAGAAATGATGTTGTATTCGGTGTTGTTATAATTGTAGTTGTTTGTTTTGTTGGCTATGAATCGATTTTTTTTGACTTTTTGCTATTTAAAACCTTTGTCAGTGAGAGCACTCTTCAAAGGCACGCCCCCCATGTACCTCAAAGACCTCTTCGATTCTATTGTGCAATTACCTGCACTTTTCGTCACATGTTGTTTCGATTTTAGTTTTTTTTTCACAACCGTGACATCAGTCTTATGATGGGCTGGCTCCAGTTACCTGGAACTCATCCATCTCTCCACAATGCCAATAGAGTTCGAGGCCGCTAGCTCCAACTCTTCGATGGATTAACCATATATCTCTAAGGTGATGTCGTCCGCAAGCCCGACGGTTTTGACCCCGTTCGGGAACTCAAGCCGTAGTACTTCATCTTACATCGTGTTCCTTAGCACTGGACCCAAGATCGAACCTTGTGGGACGCCTGCAGTGAGCTGAACACGTTTCTGGCCTACCTCAGTATTGTACACCAGTACGCGATTCTGCTAATAGCTTCCTCGAATCTTGAACAGGTACCCAGGAACCTAGAGGCGTTGGAGCGAGTCAGAAGTAATCTTCCAACTGGCGCTATTCAACGCATTCCTCACGTCAAGGATTACCACTGCACAGTAGCGGACATCTCGCCTCTTGCGCTTGATTGCCACCTCAGCCATCTTGGTGACGGACAGAATAGCATCCACCGTCGACTACCGTTTACGGAAGCCAAACTGGTGGGTAGACAGACCGCCTATTCCGCCCGTGTATTTTGTCAGTCTGTTGAGGATTACCCTCTCGAGCACCTTACCCGTTATATCCAGATATATAGGTCTATATGCCGATGGAATCCTGTCTTTGGTAGCAACACTAGGGTCTGAATTTTCCAGGCGTCCGGGATGACGCCCTCGCCCAGACACTTTTGCATCATCACCCTTAACTTTTCGGGAGCCAGCAAGATAGCCGTCTTGATGGCCAGGTTCGGAATACCATTCGATCCTGGCACTTTGTTCACCTCTAGCGTCACTTATTCTTGTCGTCCGTGAATGTAGTGCAGCTGAGACGTGAACTAAGAATGTCAATCTGAGACACTGCGCCCAGCGGCAACAATAACCGTTTGCACACCGCTAAATATCACTGTCAACAAGGTTGATTCAAAAGAGATGTTCATCATCTAACTGGTAGCGATTGGACATTAGTCGACTCATCACACAGATGAAATCACGACCTACGTGCAGGCCATTAAAACATGCCATCGATGAGAAAACAGGAATGATAGAATGTCCGTCCTAGATTTGCATTTTTCCTTGCCAACTCGAAAAAGCACACTGCTGTACTTAGTAGTGAAATTCATCACATGAAACACATACATACCTATATGTTTAATTCACCTTCCTGTGCGCACAACTCTTCGAGGGAATCGATTATTCATTGCCATTTTTAGTTTTGAAAGGAAATAAAATGAGTGTTTGCTAGGATCCATCTATTGAAAAGCCTTAATCGTACTAAAGTTATTCGAAAAGATGAAGTAATGGTTAGCCGGCATGATCGAAGTCATCCCCAATGCGAAGTTGATTACTGCCAGCTCCACAACATAAATAGAGGTTTCTGAGGTTTGTGGACGGCGTTAGAGCTTTCACTGAAAACACTGATGCCAGTTGATTAATGGAGGCGAGACCCATAAGTGAAAAACATTTTTTTTTGAATGAAGGGTCCCTAGCGGTTAGTAATTAAATTCTGAAATATTTCTGAGAATTTAAGCAGGATACCGTCGATTAATGTCTCTAAAATAAGTATTTGTCGAAAAGAATCCATGCTATAAAACGTAATTTAGAGCTGTCTACTGCTTACTGGTCTTAAAAACTGATCTAAAAAAACAATATGTATGATGAAATTGTTTAGCTTGAATAATCCCACAAGTTTTTATTGCTTTACTGTTCTAACTTTATTAATTAAAATTTCCGAGTTTATATTCATCGCAACATTCACAAATGAATATAACTTGAATATAACGTTTAATATACACTATAATGCTATGATACAAAATAAGATGCGGATAACCGAGTGTCTGATACTGTATAAGTGAAGGAGATTTTTTTTTATAAACATGTGTTTAGTTTGTTTTATATAAAAACAGATGTTTATTTCCTCACAACTCGGATGGTACTCTAAAGATATATTAGTTTCTTAAATTATGGAAAAATATTCCTTTTGACAAATATCACAAATAAATTATTCGCAAGAAGCACCAAATACACAAGTTCTTTGTTCTACATCAAATACCTTAAAGAAAGCACAGCTTTGCACTCTAGGATAACCATCTCTGCAATAAATATATTTTTTACATGTATCTGGATGAGGAAGAAACTCAACACCATCTTGTGGACATCCGAATTCATCGTCTCGCTAAAAACAAAGCCAAAAGAATAATAATAAAGAGATGTTATTTTCATGCAAAAAAACATACCAGACATTCAACATTTGAAGAAATGTCACATTTCAAAGTTTCTCTATTCCAATAAAAATCTGCAGAGCACGTCATTATCTTCTCTTTTCCATGGAAACATAATATGTAGGAACTGCAATCGTTTTCTACAGGTAGGAAAATCGGGTCTTCTGGATCAGTTGGCGGACATCTATTTGAAGGAACGGTCGTGCCCTCGGTTTCATTATTCTGTGTTGTTAATTCCGTTGTTTCAAATCCTGGAGGTAAAGGTACGCCTCGACAGTCCACGTTTTCAGCAAAGTCACATATCTGTGAGTCCGGGTTGTAGAGCAAATTTGAAGGGCATTCGCCTTCTTCACTAAGCATACCATTTTCACACACGAAGAACTTATTACACAAAAAAGGGCTTGGAACTTGACTACCGTCAGGCAGTTCCATACACACAGTAGGATCGAAGTCTTGACTGGAGCAAATGGCAACAATTGTTGCTGTGAAGAAACCCCGAAAAAACATGTTACTCATGTCTTTTTTTATCTTCGGCAGTTAACAAGTAAACAGTGCGATAGCGACTGACTAGATTTACAACGAAGTAGCCTTTTAAATTCAACTTAAAAGTAAATATCAGAATTATCAATGACCTTTCTCCAATCATTCATTACGTTTTCAAGTGAACCGCAAGTTTTTCCCTACAGTGGTAGCCTGATAATTAGCACACTAAGTCGATTTTCATACAAACAAGTTGGCTAGGCAATGCTGTATCAAAGTTTTCAAATGGTTTTCGATCGTATGGCTATGTCAAAATCAGGCTTAAATGTTTAAGGATTCTGTTCAAATAATAAAAAAATGTAAAGTTCGACAAACGCCTGATTCGGTAGCAAATAACCGAACACATTGTTAATTTCAAATCAGTTTACCAAACTTCGGATTATTAAATCGGTCAGATTCTATGCCGACTTTGTTTTTGCACTGCTTTGCACTGCGTGAGTAAATATTAAAAATCCGTGAGTAAATATTAAAAATAGTAGAAATTCATTAAATGTTCAAGGATTTTCCATGAACTAAGCGATTGAGTGTTCCTTCTGCCACGTTAATGTTTCATGTCCCTGGATTTTATCGTTACATGAAAACCCACCTTCGAAAGGGGCATTATTCGGTACAAAAAACATTTTGACGTAGACTACGTCTTACGGAAAGGGTAGGGTGTCTTGAAAATCAAAAATATTGCGACCGTCACGAAAAACCGTACATTTTGTACGCGAATAACTCAAACAATCCACGATAGATTTACATGATTTCTTTTTCAATCGGTCGGAAATTTTACCGCGCTTCAATTCAATTGTCAAACATTTTTTTCAAACAATAGTAAACTATTGAAAATAACGCAAATATAAGGTGATGTCTTATAATGTCATTTTGCAGAGTAAATTTACCAAATTTCCTAACACAGATTTCAAATCGAAGCAAGGAACGTCTTGCATCATCTTCTTCTTTGTATTAGAGAGGCACTTTAACCAATCATGTCATTCGTCTCTCCATGTACGTCTCGCATGCATCTGAGTACGGTATAAAACGCACACTTAGGAAAATTTTGCCTCATTCGCTTGGCAGCATTGAAGCTGTTCGGAGTTGGTCGCAGGTAGCTGGTCGCAGGAAAATTTTGCCTCATTCGCTTGGCAGCATTGAATCTGTTCGGAGTTGGTCGCAGGTAGCTGGACGCAGCTGCTTCATTCGTCCGGCAGCGGAGTTGGTCGCGTAGCAGCTGGTGGTGATAAGTATCAAGGCTCTCCCAAACAGCGATTGTCGCGATGAGGTAAAATGGCGGATTATGGGGGCGCACAATCGCGTCGGTTTGGGCAAGTCGCCATTTTATCTCATCGTGGCGAATATTTCGCCGCGACTTCGAAAACGCTGCTGTTTGGGGGCGAGCAGTAGTAGGTGAAAATAATCTGTCCTTTTGAGGACAATAAATTAAAATAAAAGAGTTTTTTTTTATTAAAGAACTAATTTAAGATTTAGTCGGTGCTCGATGGAGGCCGAGCCGTCGGTAAAAAATTTACCCAGCTGGTTGGCGCAATCCTTAAATTGATAATCTGTCCTTTTGAGGACAACCAATTTAATTAAAAGAGGTGTTTGTACAAGAATTAAACTTTTATTTCGTTTGGTTTGTGGTGCCGATTCGTTCGCCGCAACTGCATGGAGGGCGAGCCGTCGAGAAAATTTTACCCAGCTGGTTGGCGCAACCTACCAATAAATAATCTGTCCTTTTGAGGACAACCAATCCAGTTCAGAGAGTTGTTAATAAACGTATTAAATTAATATTACGTTCGGTTTGTACGCCATTTAATCTAGTGCCGATTTGTTCGTCATGACTGCAAAAACGCTACTGTTTTCGGGAGAGCCTCCATGGAAGGCGAGCAGGACAATTCTCCGTCGGTGAAAAAAATTTCCTAGCTTGTTGGCGCAACCCGCGATGAATCAATAAATCAATTCAATTTCTTATTTAAGAGCGTTGTTTGAATAAGAGTTTATCTTACATTTCGGTCAACAGTGTGCTATGCAGCGGATCCATAAAATCAGTGAAAATAAATTAAAGCCTGCCGGTGCTTTGATTTATTTTCACCGAAAAATCCTACCAGATACAAATCCATCTTTGCTACTTTCAATTTAATATTCTCAGCTTGAGAGTTTGTTTGATTGGGATTTTCGTTTCAAATTGTCGATTGGCAGCCAGTGGTATTAGCAAAACTTGTTTTCCCTTCGTCGCATATCTTAAACCACACAACTTCCCTATCACGGACACCATTTTCGATGTCGAACATGATATTCCGAATCAACATTCTCTGTAAATTCCAATTAGTAGTGTGTTAAAAACAGTTATTGTGTTAACGATTCGTGTTGGATAGAGTCCTACCTCTAGGAAGAAAAACTTTTTGAGAAACATAGTGCAAGTGAGAATGCCTAACTGATTTGATCCAGAACGCTTGCGCAGATTCAGGAAGTGCATAATGAGCGAACATACAGGAGATCCTCCGAAACGACCATGCACCGATGCCGAGCGAGCTGGTAGTTATCAGGCGAAATTGAAAGCAGCAAGAGGTAATGCGTTGCCAACAACTAGTTGGGACGCTGAAGAAGGTCCTTCAACTCGAGGTAGGAAATTGATATTTATTAAATTTAAATCAATTTGACAAATTGCATGTCGTCATAGCAATTGCATATCTCTCTATGTTATCGCTCCCTGTCTTAATAAATTTCAACAATTGTATTCTGGTGATGACATGCGCCGCGTGCTTTTACATCATACCAACCTACAAATGATATCGATACAAATAATGCGCTGAACATATTTTTAAGCGTGATTATTTTCTCAGGTGTTTATTTTATATTTATAAGAATTTATTATATATTAACCAACCTTTTCTCCCATACCCATTGCAAAGAATAATGCTATTTTATAAAACTCACTCTCTTTCTTCTGCGAGATCTAATATATTTATATATATTTCGATTTCCTTAACGTTTTAGCCACAATGGATTCACTCATTTACCTGATATTCACATAGAAACATGAACAATAATTTCACAAGAAAACCATAGACCATATTGTAGGTACGCATTTAACCTTATATTCCCAACTTAGGCCTAATGTATTCATCACATAGTAAAATGTAGAATATAAAAGTTTTCAATGGAAAACCAAGAGTGAAGGGTCGTGTATTTTTCGAAGGGCTTATTCATACCAATACCTATATGACTAAATAAATATAGTGGGAATTTCAATGTTTCGAAATGGAATGGCCGATAGATCACATGAGAAAGACATTAGATGTTATAAAGTAGCTTTATATTCCGTATAGTATACCGAATATAGCCGATTGCCCGGAGCGATAATATAAATAAATGCCCGGAGCGATGAAATAAACAAACTTTACTGAGATTTGTTCGAACAAGAATCATTAATGAAATCCATACTGCCTGTAACCGCTTATCAGTCCCATATTGAAAAACAGCAAACCGAGAAAACGATCATTCAAGTTGGGAAAGCATTTTTCTTGATTCAGCCTGTTTGGCGTACTTTTTACTCTAAATTTTGATAGTTTACATGTAATAGTATGCACACAATAAAAAAAAAAATTTGTTTTTGAGGAAAAAAACGCATTGGGACAAGATATGCAGTTATTTTGTCCATAAAGCATGAATGTTACCGCATACTAGTCCCATTCTGTTTGTTCAACAATATCGCTCCCATTATTCAGCGTATTATGTAATATTTGACCGACTGGAACGAGTTAAAAATTGCTGTTCTGAGCTTGTGTTTCACGAAGATTTCACATTTCTTTACGAAATCAAAATGTCCTAGAGCTAATCAAGAGTTACTTTGGTGATAGTGATGAAAGTTCTGTCGACGAAGATTGTGGATTTGATGCGATGACAAGAGCTGGTAAGTTATTTATCTAAAATCGTGAAAAATACAAGGGTTTTGTTCGAATTTCACTTCTTTCTAGTCGGACAAGAAAGAAAGGGATCATGGCAGTTCGATAATGTGAGCCAATTCTTATTTTCAAATGCAGATCAGTTTAAAAGCACTCTGGTGAGGATGCAACACGTGGAAGTTTTTGTTTCATAAGAGCGGAAAAACTTGTGGCAGTGGATAATGATCCTAAAGGTGATGCAGCTTAATATGCTCCATCTTCAAATGCAGATCAAGAGAAGGTCCGTGATGCATTGAATGATGTTTCACGTTTTATGCATGCGGATCATGATTCAGATAGTAGCTTTTTTTGCCACATAGACGAAATCAATGACCACCGGAACAAAAAAAATCGCAAAAAACAATTTCGGAATCGTGACTTAACAGGAAGATGGCGCGGCGCCTTGCTCTTGTTATAATTTTGGAGAATATCGGACGCGTCAAAGAGTGCGGGAATTGGGATTCCAAAGATATATTATAGTGAAGTAAGGATCCTTGTATCTTCACTACAGTAACTCTGTAAAAGGTTAGAACTTGAAGTGCTGCAAATTATTTACAAACAAACAAGAAAAACTAATTTCAGCTGACAACTTTGATCTGGAAGGTCAATTGAAAAAGAAGAGCCAACCTCGAGGCATTGACGCTGACAGGAAAAACCAATTAACTTAAAACCATTTTACCATTGGTTGAGGAAGAGAAGAAGAGATCTTTAATTGAATTGTCTCAAACTGGACAGACGGGAGACTGATTGGTAGAATGGATTTTCATTCCAATATTATTCCTGTTGACAATTACATAATTCTAAAGGGTGTTAAATATTTTTATACTAATGCCAATTCTAAAACGGGACTCATATGCGGTTATTTCAATAATGGGACTCATATGCGGTTACTTTCAAGATGGGGCAAACCGACCTGATATTTTTTTCATATTTTTTGTAATTAACTGCTAAATTTTATAATTGCTTTCGAAAATATGATCAAAAATAAGGCAATTGCGCAACATAACTCAAAAACGTCAAAAAGTAATATGGGACTGATATGCGGTTACAGGCAGCATATCTATCGAAAGTTTTCGACTCAATAATGTTAGTTGGTGACTTTTCATGGTCCAGTACAGCAAACGCCTTGTTAAGCATTGTCGGGACCGGACAGACGGTGTAAGAATCATCAAACCTGACCGAGGTTTTCAGCCTCGGCCATGGTTGCTCGTTCCAATACTATTCGGCGATTCTGCTGCTGCTTCCTGGGTACTGCTGCTGCTATGGGTCCGTTATTCCTAACGTTCGTCACAAGAATGCCGGCTTCACTTCTTCTTCTTCTTCTTTATTATTTTTGCGGGACTTTAACCCTAGGGGTCATTCGTCCCGGAGCCGGCTGCACGTTTACGCAGCCTTTATTTATACCCAACGATGGTGCTAGCTGTGTCAAACTTTTCGCTTTGCTAGCCAATGACATTTCATTTTCGCACTGCCTACTTCTTTTATTAACCATGTATCACGCTCACACGATTCTACTCAACTTGATTTAAATCCCTTTCACTTTTTTTAAACACTATTTTTTAAAAAAACTTTTTTGAACGTATTAGTAGAACGATTGTGATTGGGAAACTAGGAGGATTTAAATATTATTCAATACACACTTTATTTACCACAAGCATGTGTTAGCAAAGGTTTAACTAGTTGAATATCGTTTCTAGCTAAATTATTGTATGAGTTATAGCTAAAACTGTAATCGTGCGCTACATAATCGACTGAGTCAAGGGACATGTACCCTATATACTTGTATATAACCTTACAACAACTGCAAGATAATTTTTGTTATTTTCTGTTTGATAAAACTTCCTGAACTTTGAACATTTTTAGAGACGCTTACAAATCTGAAAATGTTGCAATTGATTATAGTTTTTTCATAACAATCACTAAACCTGTCGGATGTTTTCTGATAACGAATTTTATCGTAATTTAAATTCTAGAGTATTTCAATGTTTATTATTACCATTGAAATCCAGAATTGCTAAAATTGCATAAATTGTAAATCTTTGATTCTTTGAAGTTGAATTATGCAAAGCCATAGTACAACTCAGATTGTATACAAATGATCCGAATGGTATGGTGAATGTTGAAAAGGAGACAAGGTATCAGTCAAAATATATGTTTGTATGTGCGTATTATGGAATTTCCTCCGCTGCCTGTCGTTACTGAAATCCCTCAAACGATGCAAAACATTGTTGATGGTTCCGGCGATGGTGAGAATTCCGAGATGCAGGCCTTTCAGGCACAGTATGACATACCGTCTTCTGAGCATTCAAGCCAGGGTGAGTGACTCAATTAGGGTGAGCATTCAAGCCAGGGTAAGTGACTCAATTAAAATCGTAACAAACATCAAACTTTGCAGAGTTATTCGAACCGAACTTAGAGGGAGCGTCAAAGGAGTTCATCAAACGGTTTGTGAATAATCGTTTTGGTTTTCCGTGCGGCGTTTGTGATAGGTTGTGGTTCATGTATGGCCTTAAACCCGTCAATACCATTGAAGCCGAGGTGTTGGCCAATACAGGCATATCCGTTGAAGGCTTGGCTGTATGTGCAACTTGTCGCTCAAGCATGACAAAAGGAAAGGTACCTGCGCTAGCCGTGACGAATGGTTTTAGTTATCCGCCTTTTACATCGAATCCAGCTCTTCCACTACTGGATCCGATAACGGAAAGATTGATTTCTCCACGGTTGCCGTTTATGCAAATTCGGCGGATGCGTTCCGGTGCAGGTAAATATTTTTGTTTCAACTATATTGTAATAAATTCACAACTACAATAAAACGTTAATATTGTAGGCAGCTACGGTATCATCGGTCAGGTGATCAATGTGCCCGTTGATGTCGACAAGATGATAAAGGGACGTGTCATCAATTAAACCAAAAGGTCCTTTTCAGGGCCACCAAAGAGTTATAAAGAGTGTACAAGAGAATTTTCCCACGCACTGACTTCATAAAACCAAACAGCCCTTTTCAGGGCCATCAAAGAGTTATAAAGAGTGTACAAGAGAATTTTCCCACATACTGACTCCATAAAACCAAGCGGCCCTTTTCAGGGCCACCAAATAATATCTCAAGAGCGTACAATAGAATTTTCTTACATACTGGCTTCAAAACTTTTCCTTTTGTCCCATAAGAGCCGCACCCGTCATATTGTGACTTAAACTGCTTTTATCGGCAAGGGTAAGCGACCGGCACGAATAATTGAAACCCTTTTAACGCTAATAATAGCCACACAGAATTTCCCTGACATTATAATGCATCACTTGGTTTAACGTAGTCTACGTCAACCGGTCGTGTCTTGTACACAACCCCACTAATTTTTTTTTATTTCATTTATCAAAACTACAACTCACGGTATGTAATTTTTTATTCGCTAAAGCGCCATTTGTTTGGAAAATCATCTGGTTGGATCCGCTAGAAATGAACAACTATTAGTCGCCGAATTTCACAAAACGTCTTGCGATACCCCTGGCGCAATGTGATGACTCCGATCTATGATTTGTGGATAGTAAATACTTTAGAAGAAATCAAACACATAATTAATCTAAGTGTATGTCGGACTACCTTGGACTACCTCAAACGAAAATCTTGAAATTTGTTAGACGGTTTGACACAATACGCTGGTTATTTAGAGCAGCACATTTAGAACTTTTTTGAATCAAATAGAGTTCATCTAGACTCTGAAAGAGAGATAGAATCATGGAACATTTTCCGACTGAATGATTTGTTCAATGAAGCGAGCCCTTTCGCTAAACAATCTACAAGCTCAACAAGCTATTACACCAAGATCAAAATAAATATTGTTGAGGTGCCGAGAAGACGTTCGCCATGTAAATTCTGTTCCAAAAAATCTGAGTAATGAAACTGCTTCTTAGATAAATATTATAGATATCTTAAATGATATCGCAGTCCGCTTGCTATCGAAAACTGAAACAAGTGGTAGTCTGGATAATTCGGAAGATGAGAATCTGCAGGAACTGGTATGCCTGACATTGTAAAAGATTTAGTTCAAGTTTTGGATGCGTTATTTTTATTGTAGATCTCAGAGATGAGAACAATTGTCCCACATCGCTAACTAAAGATACATATTATTGAGTTATGGCCCAAAACATTCAGCAATCGGTAAGTTTTCCCGTGCACAAGGTGGTTTTTATGAACACGTGATGGAAAATCCTGAATTTACTTCATTTAACGGAGAGCTGGTGAGATGTATTTTTGACCGCTAGATCAAAAAGTATTTATATTCTTTTTAAAGATCATTAACGACTTCAGGAAATTTAAACCAAACGCATTTATTTTGGTGGACAATTGAAAAGACGGTTTTAACCAAATTCAATGGTTTGTTCAAGGAGATCAACAACGGTAAGATTGACAGCCACAGAAAAAATAGTGCAAAGTCTATAATTTCTCTGCCTGCGAGATTTCATCCAAGCGCTGGCGATTTACAACCCTATCTTATATGCAGTAACAAATCTGTTTTTCTTTAGTGCGATGTTGTGCACAGCTTAGTAGATAGAAAGAAGATTGATGAATATTTTGAAGATGCACTGCAAAAAAATGCAGGGTGATGAAAGTTGATGGATTCAGATTCAAAAGGTGGAAGCTTAAAATATTGATTCGCAAGAGTGGATGTTTTTAATCAACTTGAATTTGGATTTAGATGTATCGCATGTGTGCTTCGATGAAAAATCTTGCTAACCGGCTAGTTTATTATTGGATTGAGGCATAATATTAACGTTTATCAATGCTTGGCATGAAAAAATAGACGACAACAGGAACCAAAAATAAAATATATCGTGTATCTCAAAATCGTTCCAAGGGCACAATTTTATTTATAAATAAAAGCATTAATATAGATGCAAATATCATTGTTATTACTAAGAATCCGGAAAATGAAACAAACACTCATTCCTAACACTGATATAGTCTTTCTTTTTATTCTCCCATACGCGGAGTAACGATCTTTGATGATGTTGTTTGAGGAGGAAATAATTTCTCATCACCATGAGGCTCTAGGAGTAGACAGCACTTTGCTAGAACAAAGTTGTTAAGAGAAAGTATTGATAGTTCCGTTAGCGCACGGCAGGCTGTGAAAATTGAATAGAAGTAGTTTTTGAAATTTAGCGGAGGGCATTGTGAGGTAGTATTTCGAAACAAGCATACAATCTTTTGCCAAGCATCCCCATGTGAAGTAGGTCAAGGCAGGAACGAATGCACCACCTTGACTGGTAAAAGAATGTGCGCTTGATCGTGCTCATATACTACCGATAGCTTAAATGGTTCTAATGAACTGTCTATTCACACTACCAAATCCCCTACATGGGAGAGAAACTATCACCCGCTCATTTGGGTTTATTTTTGGCATACGATTCTGCTTTACCTAACACCCACTCGTCGTCTATGACTTATAGACCTCGGAGGAGAAAGGCGGAAAGCGTTGTTTGTACTGATCCCCACCATTACGGTTAATGGAAAACCTCATTACGGTCTTGTTACACTGATATAGTCTTTCTTTGTATTCTCCCATACGCGGAGTAATGATCTATGATGATGTTGTTTCAGGAGAAATTTCAAAAACTACTCCTATTCAATTTTCACAGCCTGCCGTGCGCTAACTGAACTATCAATACTTTATCTTAAAAACTTTGTTCTAGCAAAAAAAGTGCTGTCTACTAGAAGCAAAAAAAAGTGCTGTCTAGAACCTCATGGTGATGAGAAATTATTTCCTCCTCAAACAACATCATCACTCATTCATTAATGTAATGGAAAACACTGAAGCGTTCAGTAAAAATATACCGAACTCTTCGGTTAAAAAATACCAAACTCTTCGGAGAAAATTAAAAACCGTTTGAAGATTTTGACAGTTCTTCCAAAAATTTGTCAGGTGGGCTTTACAATAAGAAACACAACATCGGTGAGTGGAATGCAAATTTGATCTATTTTAGCTAGTTCTATTCAAGTTATGCTGCTGCAAATCAAGCATAAATTTGTTTAAAAAAATAGACCACCGCTGAAGATACCCTAAGCAATTCAATAAAATGTGTGAACAATTTTGGAAAGTGGTTTCTCCCCCAAGCTCTTCATTGCAACCAGTGCTTACTATCAGGCCACCAGTGTAGTATACACATTATTGATCTTGTTTCTTGACCTCCACCAATAAACGCGTGCAGTTTGCTTAATATCTTTATCTCTCCGGTGACAGCTCCTTATCATAAACAACAGACGTTTTTGAAGAAAATTAATTAAAAATGTTCAGGGTCACATTGCGTAGCTCGAAACAAACGACTTAATATCCGAATGCATGTTTGAAAAAGTTCTTCGTTTTAGCATCCGCAGTTCGGCCCTTGTTTTCTATGAAGAGTAATTGGACAGCATATTTGTTTAATACAATGCACACTAGTACCGAATGCAAATCTAGATAAAAAAGTTTTCGCCTTGGTTTGTAATTTAATAGCAAAATTATCTTGCATAAGAATATTTTTTTTAATGAGATACTTCTTTTGGTTTGAAAAAATACTATGGTAGTAAATATTTGCATGTGTTTGTGTTCGTAGCAATACAGATCTGTAATTTTATGAATATTTAAACGTAAGAAAATCTACTTGGATCTTGCGATTTTTTTATATAGGTTCTAAAATGTTGAAATTATGAGGACCGGCTTCTTTTTCAGAGTCCATTTTATTTCATTTGACTGATTGCACAACGGAAAAAATAACAACCGCACTGAAATAAATTATCAGAAATGAAATTAAAAAAATTATTCGCTTTGCCGACGGTAGTAAACCAATTTTGAAAAATTAAATTAATTGTAGTGTAGAAAAAACAGTTGCACAGTAACAGAGAAGCCTTCATGTGACTTTTATAGTACCAAAATACACACCATTTAATAACTGAACTTGTCACTTTCTGTTGTGAACCTCGGGAATAGCGACCCTTTCCCAATTCGACAAAAAATGTTAATTAAAGCCTAACTGACAAACGTAAAAACGCAGACAGACGTTCTAGCTCGAACAAGACAATTCAAATTTGTTGTGTAAAATTTTAAATTTAATTACGTTGGAATCGACTTGTACAGTAGCGCCGTCTAGTCAACTTATTGCCATTTTTCCTTTACCAATAAAAACAAATCTGTGGCGCCATCTGTTACGCTATTGCTACTTGATATCTTAAGGGAAGCCGTGGTTTTACACAGGTAAATGAGATGAAGTCGAACGTCTGTCTGCGGTAAACAATTGCTTCTTCCTTGAATTTGCCTTATTAATCTACCACAGCTATTTTGAGGATCAAGAGTCCTTCTATTCGATAGAATTGGAAGCTTACATAGGTAGATTTTGTAATACGAGAAATTTGCTGAAGAAACCATTGTTTACGTTTGCCAGTTTGGCAGGTGACGAACTAGCTCAGGAGGCCCCTTATTAAAAAAATCATTTGCAAGGCGCTCGGCTGTGTGGATCACGGCATAAGATACAATCAGAGACCTGGTGGGCTGTCATTTTCCTGTAGCTAACATCTTTTACATTCAAACGTCAATAGATTCATTGTTTGTAAACAACTCGCCAGATGCGTTCCAAATGTCGCCAACCATCATGTGACTGGAAGGGCATAAAAAGCTTCCAGTTGACATTCGGCTTTGTTCATCATTTTCTCAGTGACGAAAACTTTTGTGATCATATATTTATTTAGTTTATTTATTTATTATTGATTCGTCAACAGATAAAAATGCTTATCCCAATGACAATAAGCTAAAGTTACATTACATGCAACAATTAACACATACATCTTCGGAAACAACGCTTATTAACCTCACGGGATACATTAAAAATTAAACACGTTATAATAGCTGTTGAAGACACGAGCCATGCTTAGCACAGGTTCGTGTTTGCCGTAGTTGGTCCTTGAGTGCCGGTTAATGAAGAATGATTGTAAACGTAAGTTTCGTCGTCGAGTGTTGATGTTCAAGAGAGTAAAGTGGAACAGTCGATGTTTCCCTGAAGAAGGTCATCAATAAAACACGCTTTGGCCACCATACGCCTCTCCAGCTTAATGAGCTTACACCGGCTTTCGTAGCTTGGCAATCTGCGAGGGTCTTGCCAACGAAGATGTCGTAAAGCAAAGCGTATAAACTTCCGCCGAACGGCTTCGATCCTCTGGACTGCATTTTGGTAGAAAGGGGACCAAACGACAGCGCAGTACTCCAAAAAAGGACGAACCAAAGAGCAGTACAGTGTCTTCAGACAATAAACATCTTTGAAGTTTTTTGCGAAGCGGAAGATGAATCCTAGCTGCGATGAGACTTTAGAAACTATATAGGCAATGAGGTTTTCGAATGACAGTTTGGTGTCAAGCATTACTCCCAGATCCTTTACTGTTGTTGCACGTTTTTTAGCGCGTGCCTCGAAGGATGTAGTCGTGGAGATACATCACACGTTTTCGGCCAAAAGAGATAGTCGAGCATTTGGATACATTTAAGGACATTCTGTTGGTCCGGCACCAGTCGTCGAACACTTGTAGTTCCTGCTGAAGAAATTGGGCGTCTTCTGGACATTTTATGACGTAGTACAGTATTAGGTCGTCCGCGTAGGATAATTTCAGGCATCTGAGGACCAAGTTCACGTCGTTCATGTATAACAGGAAAAGGAATGGACCAAGGTGGCTGCCTTGTGGAACGCCGGATGTCACTGAAAAGCTGGACGAGGCATAATCTGAAATCTTCACAGACATAGATCTCCCAGTCAGGTATGAGCGGAGCCAGTTCAACAATTGATCGTGAACCCCCATTTTGTCGTATTTGGAAATTGCAATCTGATGGTTCATTTTATCAAAGGCCACAGAGAGATCTGTGTATATGGCGTCTACTTGATGACCGCGTTCCATTTCACGGATGATGAACGATGTAAATACGGTAAGGTTGGTCGCCGTTGAGTGCTTGGGCGTTGGTTAGAAGAAATAGTCTGTGAATAGTCATGGACCAGTCTTTGGAGAACAATTAGTTCGAATAGCTTAAATACAGCACTTAGTGCAGCAATTCCACGATAGTTGGCGACGGATCGTTTGCATCCCGGCTCTTTCCGGCATTCGGGAAACACACCGGAAGTTAATGACAAATTGAAAACCGTAGCCAGGGGCACAGTGAGTGTGTTAAGGCAACGCTTCAGAACAATTGAAGGAATACAATGAGGACCGCATCCAGTTGATTTTTTCATCTGCTTCCCGGCTGAAATCGCCATATCACTATGGATAGTGAGTGCAGAGCCAAATACAGATAAACGGGGAACATTGCTAGTAGCAGCTTCGAGGCCATCAGCATCCAGAGTTTCTGTGTTATTAATAAAATTCACCTCGGCTTTTTTTTTTGCACCGCTATTTCAGCAAGGTCAGCATCGGGTGAAAAAGGGAAATGCTCATGTTGGTACGTCAACTTTGACGCCAGTTGTAGTCCATACTACTATATGGAAACAGTTCAAATTTCGTCCACATTATTTTCTGTACTTTTATAAGCTTTGGAGAAATTTTTAGTATGCTACCTAAATTTTTAACAGAAATACGGATTTTTGAAATTGCTATGTCCAAAAATGACTTGTTTCACATATTTTATGATAAATTCAAATCTATAAATTTTATCAACATGAAATTTTGATCACATTAGATTTATACATTTTGTATAATGTTGTCAAATTTTCATTCAAAAATATTAATAATTGACAAAGTTACAGGAGGTTGAACATGGAGTTTTTTTGCTAACAAAATTTTGCTCGGCTTTTTTTTTGCTACTGAGTGTATACAGTAACTGCTGGACCAGAAGGGCCTCGTCCGAAATTCCCCTAACCTCTGGTCACAGCCACGGAGGTCGTCTGGGGTGGCTGCAACTGCCTCTTTTGGTTAGCTCACCTCTCAATCTCAGGGCCGGCTACGCTACTAGGAAAGACTTACAGTTAGTCACAAAATTGATCGTACACGCAGGTGATATTACATTTTATAGTGGTCTCAAAGTGTTGCTAACAATCTTTTTTGTTTTGGTTAAGTGTTTTTGTTATGAAAACTATTTTGCAACATAGTTAATCAAAAATTTTAATGAAAAGTATTTGTTTGTTAGAAATAATCACCTAACAGCGAAAACTGTGCTTAATTTAATGTCACAAAATTGATCGTACACCAATTTTGGCACGATTTACTGTGAACCCATTATGCGTGTTAGCTGTCAGTGCTAAAGTAAACAATAACAACAGTTCGTTCTTACTTCGGTTTACGCGTTGTTACATTAAAATAGTTTGAGAAAACCGTGAAATGGAAGGAAAAAGAAAGCAAACTGACCTTTCAATAAGGAAATTGATTATCTCGTTGCGCTGTAAAGGCAAATCCTTACGTGCAATAGGAGAAATCGTCGGACGATCCCATTCCACCGTACAGCATATCATCGACAACTGGAAATACGAGGGAACCTTAAAGGATAAACCTGGACGGGGAAGAAAGCGGATCCTATCAGAGAGTGATGAACGACTCATAGTCCGCAAAGTACGTAACAACCCGAAAGTAAGTGTACCGAAATTGACGGCGGAAGTGTCGAAAGACATCAACCGATCAGTTTCAACTGAAACTGTTCGCCGTGTTCTCCGGAAATCCAACCTACACGGTCGTGTTGCCCGTAGGAAGCCATTCATCTCAGCGGTGAACCAGAAGAAAAGACTTGAGTTCGCCAAAGCTTACGTAAATAAACCGCCGGAGTTTTGGAACCAAGTTATTTTCACTGATAAGACGAAGATTAATTGTTTTGGATCTGACGGTCGGCAAATTGTTTGGCGAGAGCCGAATACAGAGTTCAAATTTAAAAATTTAAAACCGACAGTGAAACATGGTGGTGGCAGTGTTCTGTTGTGGGGTTGCATGGCTGCTTCGGGCACTGGAAATTTGGAGTTTATCGATCGGATTATGGACAAAATGTTGTACATGGATATTCTCAAACGTAACCTAAATCAAAGTGCACAAAAATTAGGATTGTCGTCCGGATATTGGTTCCAACAGGACAATGATCCGAAACACACCGCCCATGTTGTTCGGGAATGGCTGTTATACAATGTTCCTAAGCAGTTGAAGACGCCACCACAGTCACCAGATATGAATCCCATTGAAAATCTATGGGATGAGATCAAGCGACGATTGAAGGACACCAACACATCAAACAAAAATGAATTAAAAAAGAAAATAAAAGAAACATGGGAAAAAATCCCAGCTTCTTGTACCAAGAAACTAGTGGATTCAATGCCCCATCGCTTGCAAGCCGTTATCGACGCTAAGGGAGGCCACACAAAGTACTAAATGTGGAATTCTAATCCATTTTGTGATGTTATTCGCTTTTAATCAGAGAAAATGTTATTTGTACGGTCAATTTTGTGAATTTGACATGCGACTTTTTTTGTTGTTATTGATAAGCAAATGAGAAGAATCCTGAAATTTTGATGCAATGTTTACTAATATGATTGATAAAATACATAACCATGAAACTACATATGTTTTGATCCTTTGAACTTTATTTTATGAACAGAAAAATGGGAAAAAGTGTAACTTATTCGTGTGTACGATCAATTTTGTGAGTAACTGTACCTTCGTGTTAAATTATATACAAGATTCACTAAAAATCAGTTTCTTTGGTGCATGCAAAAGATATCCGCGACTCAAGAAAATTCAAATTTAAAGTTTGATTTATTTAATTTAGTTTTACAATAATTTCGGTTTTGACTCACTGCTCTCGCCGTCTTGAAGATACCGTCGCTTCGCTGCCGATGGTGCACCACGTGGATTGCTGATCTCGTTCCTGGGCTTGGCCGACCGCCAAGCACGCTGCCTTTAAAATTTGACTCCGCTCACTCAGGACGAATGGGTGGGAATAATGGAGGGTAGGACCGAATGGTGACGGACGGTCCGTTCAACAACTTGCGAAATCGTTCAGCGTTGATAGCACTTTGGGTTTCAGGCTGGTGCCCTATCACTACGCTCCTCAACACGTGTCGTTAGAGTGCAAAGTCAGTCGCTGGACTTTAATAACGGTCACTACGCACGGTTGGATTGTGAACAACGATACTCGAATGCGAGAAATCACTCCTTAACGTTTAGCACTCAATTTACTGTACCGCGTCACTAGAACTTTGTTCTATCAAAGAAAAATTTAAGTAGGTCGAATTGTAGCACTCCGTTTATCTTCACTTCGCAGAATCAAGAACCCTTTGCCATGGGGTTGAAGTGGGTTTATATATCCTCGCCCAAATTCCCTAGGTAGTCATTGTCAGCATCGTACGATCATCACGCCACATATGATCGGACTGGATTTTCGCCTTCGGCAAGCTTCGTGCGTTCGAGTAGTTTGGGACTTTGTCTTTGTCGAAGTATTGACATTCGAGCAGCCGAGTCTGCCTACACTACCTAAAGCTCGATGATCCCTATTTAGCTCCTACAATGCTCAAATGAGATGTAACCCGTTTATCGAAGCACATTCGATAAATCTCGTGCATGGGCTCGTCTTCTAGCTTTACCATTATTTGTTTATTTTTGGAATCGTTTAGTATATTATATAATTCAAAAATCTTTTGACATGAATATTTACATTTACAATCAAAATTCTCATAGTTTTCAACAAATTCTCTCACCAAATTAATGTATTTAAAGTGGTATCTTCTTCGAAGGTTACAATACGTTAACGGAATTTTCGCCAACTTGAGCTAATGTAAGCTGTTGTATGTCGATGATTTGAAAATTCACCCGGATGATCAATTCGATTCTTGATTGCTGGACGCTTCAAACTGATGTCAAGTGGTTATCATGATGGTGTCAAATGAACGTGATGCTGCCAAGTGCAAAGTAAATACACACAAAACAATGTTGAATAATAACCTCGTTTAATTGCAAGCAAAATCAAACGTAAACCACAAAATAAGTGCAACTTTAGTTCAACAGTACTGATTTGGGCGATATCTGACTTAAATTTATATCTTTGTTAGAACTATTTCGTGCAAGTGGAATGAAATAGAATTTTACATGCTTTGATAATTATATCACAATTTGAATTCAATTTTGTTACTATGCATGCTGTAGTACAGCTATAATATGTTTAAATGGATTTTTTCTTTTTCTTCCCCAAAAGTTTATCTTATGAACATTCATTTATTTTTGGTTGAACCTGGTTAGCTGCAACTTTCCTAACCAAAATAGATGTTGGCCAACTTTACTCCTTCGTTTACATACATAAACAATGGCTACACTTTGATTTTTTACAGAATCGCAAGCTTTTGTTATTCCAAGCTGAACAATGCATTAGGTCCTAAGTAACATTGAAAGATTCTCTTCGTCGACTTTCTCTTTCGTCAATAGTTTGTCTATTAAACGATTTGCTGATGTTTTCGACTTTCTTGGATCCTTACACTTTATTAGTATCACTTTCACTTTATAGTATCGTTGTGAGTGTTGAAAACATTTGAATATGGTTTTTCATAGCCATAGGAAAGTAAAGAGAAAGTCGACGAAGAGAGTCTCCCAATGTTACTTAGAACCTAATGCATTGTTTAGTTTGATTCTTTCTCGGATGTCTTCATACAGTGTAAATTATAATTTAAATGTATGTATGGGATTCTTTGCATATCAATCATAATGATCATATACTATTCCAATATATAATGATGAGCTTTTTTAACATGTTATGTCGAAAACACATGTTTTCTGTTTCTTATCGAAAACACTTAGAAAAGAACAGCTTTGTAAACGTGCAAATCCATGTCGACAGTAAATGAATCTTCTGCAGTCATATGGGTGGGGAAGAAAGTCGATACCTTCTTGTGGACATCCGAACATTTCATCAACGCTCTGTAATTCCGTTATTAAGTATCAATGATAAATTATCAAACCCTCGTATTTCAATAAACACAAACCTCACATTTGGCATTTGCTGGATTTTCGCATCTCGTTACTTCAGCACTCCAGTGAAGATTGTGGGGGCATGACATCAAGATTTTCTTTCCATGGTAACAGAAATAATATGAACCACAATCATTTAGTACAGGTAGAAAAACAGGGTATTCTGGATCTTCCACTGGGCATTTGTTAGGGTCGTTTGGTTCTGAGTTTTCTATCCATGATGGCAGTGGTACTTCACGACAATCGACGTTTTGCGGAAAATCACAAATTTGCTTATCAGGATTAAATAGGGTCCCCCTTGGGCACGTGGCTTCTTCACTCAGTAAACCATTACCACACCTGTAAAACTTATCGCACTGGTGCGGACTTGATATCAGTATTTCAACTGGCAGATCCATGCATGTTTGCAGGTTCAATCGCTGACTGGCTGAAGTTGTGAATAATGCTGTTATAAACACCAGGGCAGGGAGCTCTGTATTGCTGTTCATGATGAAGGATGCCGAGTGAAAACAAACTGATTCAACTCAAAGAGAAAGTAAGGAAATAAATTGCACATTCTTATCATGCGTGGTTATGGATTCCTAAGGAATGATGGATTATTGACATCAAGCTTGTATGATTGGTCTGGTTCATGATAAAATTCTTTTACTGCGTTATTTTTCCAAGAGTTATTTTTGGCATAGAGGAGGAGTCATACAAATTTATTTTAGCTCCGTTGTTTTTGTATGTTTGCCGGAGATCCGAAGTGTGAATCATTGGTTTTGCCCTCCCTTAAGTTTTGTTGTTATTTTTATAATTTTAATGTTTGTTTCAATTTATTTTTATTAATATTCAATGTTTGTCAGATTGCCTGTTTGCCTCAATGAATCAGCAAAATTACGCAAAATTGGCTCGATGTTGTGACAAGTTTTAGCAAAAAAGCGCAAAAAGTAAACATGCATGAGAGTTTATTTTTTAAATAGTATAGAATAACAAAATTCTTACGATCTTTTCCATTTAATCAAGTACCAAACTTATCTAATTTAACCTAACCTTACCTAACCTAATCTCTTAACCTGCAATGATAACTATTAGATTTTGTCCCCGCTAGCTTTTTGTTTTTTTTTCTTCTAAATTGTTTTCAGGATGACTTTAAGCCTCCGGGGCTAGTTTGTCACCGTTTCCGCTGGTTGAAAGTTGACATAGCTATGCTCAAATTAATTTTCAGTTCTGGGCAATCAAAATACGAAATATTTAAGCTAATGTTATAGCTTCGGAAGCCAAATAAAACTAAATTAGAACCACCATTCATAGTTGGAAAGTGTGTCAATGAAAAATGATTATTTGAACTTTTAATTATATGAATATGGTTCATGGCACAGAAAATCAACATATGATGCTTGGGCCTAGCATTCATGCTCTATGTGTAAAAGCTGGTGATCCCAAACTAAGGCAATCCCGGTGCCGGCCTAGCCCGAATGCAGGTCAGATAAGTAAAGGGTAGTAAAGGGTAGGAATGATGACTGATACTCATTTTATTGGAAGCCGAGATCGCATCTGCACTTCCACGTGAAATCGCTGGGATGTTGGATAACAGGATTGGATGGCAGTAGGGTTCGTTGTGGCAAATGTTAAGCTGAGATCACGCTGCGTTTATAAACATATTTAAATATTAGTACCGAGTTCTGATTTAAACTGATTTCTACCAACAGTAAAGATGCTATTTGTGCCACTCACAAATATGTGAGTCGGTTTTCATAAGATAAACAAGATGATTTTCTATAATGCTGGAAATCCGATTTGAACCGATTCAAACGACGTTGGACAGGTTAACCGATTCGGGTACCACATCGCCGACTTTGGTACACTCAGCCGCTTCAACTCCTCTAAAGATCGCTTCGAGGAGTGGGCCGACGTCAGATCCGGCCAGAACACCGCGTATCCACCCTAATGGTATTTCTTGATGAACGACGTAACTTCTGGCAGGCATTTCGTTCTATAAATTTTCACGGTCACGGCCAGTCGAGAGCGAAAGAAGAGCGGCTATGACATCTCCTTCTCGCTGATTGTCAGCCACAGCAGCACCTTTTTGGGGAACTTGGAGCTCACTTTCGGGGGGAAGTAAAATACGAAGTGCCCTGCCAGTCGTTGTCTTCCAGGGTGACGTAGGTCTCGTCGTCCATCGCCACCACAACGTCACGATTCGCCGGGAAAATCGAGTTTCCATGTTATTCAGCCGCTGCCGCTGCATCATTGCCTGCAGTTCCGAACCAGTGGACGCGACTTCCGTTTCCTGACATGTATGGTCATGTTCGCCAGGTACCTTTTTACTGTTCACTGGCCGATTGAATCGACTTCCCGGCCAAGCGTATGCAGCGTGGCAGCCACTTTTCCCTCGGTCTTCCGCTTAAGCATCCTTTGGAGCTTCTTGTCGCTCAGGGTCGACGGTCGTCCGGAGCCGGGCTTTCTTTCGATGCTCTGATTTTTGTCTAATAGTGCCAAGATGTTGTAGATGTCGGAACGGACGTATCCGGCGTCCACAAAGTGCCGCACGATTTCCGTTTTCGACGCGGCGGGGTGCCGTTCTTTGAACGCGCACACTCCTGATCGGAGTTGCTTCACTGTTTTTGCCATCACACCTAGAGTTCGACTGATGTCAAATTTTGTCTGCTGACTCATGGGTTAGGCAGCATTCATTAATTATGTCACGCAAATCTGGCCGAAAATTTACCCACCCCCCTCCCCCCATGTCACAAATTGTCACAATTTTTGTAACCCCCCCCAGGCAATTATGTCACGTTTTTGTTAACCCCCCCTCCCCACTCAAAACTTTTTATTCAAATAGCCAATATTAGTCACAAAAATCATTTTTATTTCATACAGAAACAAATTCAACTTTCCTCATATTATATCAAATTGCATTCTCAAATAATACCATTCAAAAATAGATTCAATCCTCAGTCCAAGGGTTTTGCAGATGTTGGTCAGCATTGATGACCGGGAAGATATCTGCGTCCGCTGAAGCACTCGTAATGGTTTCTGCCACATCAGTCAGATCAAGTTCTTCGTCATCTATCCATTCGCAATCGAAGTTGTCTTTGTTGGCTACAACCATACATTCCTGTTTACGTTTTGCCACAACTTTAAACGGACGCAATTTTCTCTGAAATTGAACGGATGTATGCTTGTGCATCTTTATGTGCTCGCGAAGCATGACTAAAGATGCAAAGTATAGGCCACAGCTGGAACACACTCGTTCGTTCAATGAGTTTTTAATTGAAGGACAGTAAAGATCATACGGAATCGTTCCATATCCGGACATCGATTTAGGTAGAATCTGTTGAGCTTGTAATGAGTTCAATACGAACATTGATGGGAAATGCTGTGGTTCGTCCTTCGGTGACCCAATCAATCCTCGAGATGTTTGCGTCAGAGAGATTGGTGGAGGCAAAAATCCATTGCAGATAACGTGATCGATGCTACTTCGCAGTGGTGAGCAGCATTTCCTGTAAAAATATAAATTTATGCACATATAACAATTATTTGACCATCAAATGCATCTCAAAATTTTACCTATCTGTGCATTTCCGTATCTGGAGTAAATATTGGCTGGTTCGCACATGAGTTCCAAACCAGTGTTGGTCATAGTCACGAATTGACTTCGGATCTATTTCAGAAGCATCAGGATCGATATATACAGCCAACGTCGGATGACCGTCGATGACCACATCATTCCAGACTTCTGCCAAAACTTCACCAGCGTACTGGAAATTTTGCTTCTCCAAAGCTGAATCAGTTGTACGCAATTGGGAATCCAGATGACTACCAAACTGGTCGTGTGGTATTATCAATCCAGAAAGCTCCTTACTCAAGGGTGACATACGTCGCTCCACTCTATTGAAAGCACTCCTTCCCGGAGCGTTCGTTGCAATGAACAGCGTGTCAAGGTTGTACTCTTTAAAATGGTGTATTGCTATCTGTATTACCTTGCGATATCTCGGATTTTCATCAGGTCCACCGTCGACGGTAAAGATTAGGACTAGTTTGACCAATCCATCAAACTTAAAAATACCATCAAACGATTCAAGATGTCTAACGATTGATGTCTAACGCATGAGAAAACGCCGTTGACGAAGCGTGTTTTCCTGACCGAATTGCAATGTAAGTGGGGCCCGAAAAACCAACAGCCTCCGGTTTGCCAAGACCATTCGGTTTGATTTCGATTCCAGCGTACACGGACGGAATTAGTTTATGCTTATTTGCAACTATCCAATCGTGGTCAGGAAGCGTGATTTTGTACTCCACATGCATAAGCATGGGAGACTGCTTATTGGCAGCCGTTAGGCCTATCGCCACTCTCGCCTTATCATCCTGACTGATAAATCCTACTTCATTGGGCCCTAGCACAGATGCCAGTTCTTCCAATGATCTTATGGTCGCTGTACAGAATCGGCCATCGGGATGATCGTTGTGTTTTGCATTACTTGCGCGCATCAACTTCACTGGTACAGTATTTACGTGACATTTACCTTGATGGGAATTGGCTCGTTTTGGGATTAACCGCAGATATGTTGCTGTTCTTTTGATATTGAATCCCTTGCCTTGTATTGCAGAAGTCAACTCATCTAAAGTTTTAACGCTTCTGACGCTCTCATCACTGCGCTTTTCGTGGGCCGCAGATCCATGAAGTGCGATATCGCATATTGCCTTGAGCAGCTCCGGTTGCTGCTCTTCAACACGAGGGCGGCCAGGAGAATTTCGGAATGAAAGATAATTTCCTGAAATTTGATATTTATATCTACTGTGCAAACAAACTAGTTAATATATCATATTTACCAGCCTCTGGGATGTCCCGAATTAACAGTTGTTTAGCCTGCTTCATTTTCTCACGATGCTTCTGCTGCCGCTCTTGCTCGTCTTCCTTGATTTTGAGATTCTTTTCAAGTTTGATGTTTTTAATTTTTAGCCCTTCGAGTCTCGACTGATCATCATCCGTCAATAGTCCAGCAGACTTCTTGTCAATCAGAAGCACTACCTCAGAGTTCAGATTATTTAGCTCAGCTTTAAGTTGTTCCTGTACTGGTGCAGGGCGTTTATTTGATGATGACGGCTGAGCCATATACTCAATTTCCTTGATGGGTTGCGCGGGTTTCACTGTCGGCGCTGATTCCTTAGGAGCACTCATAGACTTTCCCCATAGTTGAAGAAGTTTACCTTTTTTCTTTAGCTGCAAGGCATGAAGCTCTTTTATTTTGTTATTGACTTGCTCTTCAAGTGCGGTGTTGTCATTGCCCTTCCGTTCATTCCAGAAATTAGTAGCATCCAATTGGCACTCCCTTTTCTTCTTATCCGGGTAAGCCTTTACATACGCATTGTACAGCGTATTAAAAAGTTCTCCACGATTCATTTTCCAAAATACACTAACTGCGCGAACCAATTTTTCACCAATAAACACTGGACTTTATTCACTGACGCACACTGAATGAGCTGCAGCTGTCATTCATGAACGGTGGAATAGTATTCACTCTAACTTGAAAGTACCCATTAATGAGTCGAAAAGTACGCATTTTGAAGAAAAGTGGCTTAACTCATTATTAAGAGCAAGGTTGCGGCTTATCATTTTTGACTTATCCATATTCATTTGCCGATAGCTCTTCTCAGAAGCTCAATTTCAAAATATAATGTATGATGAACTTATGGTGCTTGAGTAGACCTACAACTTGGTCTAACAATACATAGCTCTATCTCTTATATCTGAGGAATAAGAGCGTATATTCGCAGTGATCTTCGCGATGATATTCGCGGTGAAGATCACGCGATTATCATCGTGAAGATCACTGTGAATATACGCTCTCATGTCGAAGATATAGGAGTTAGAGCAATGTACTGTTAGACAAAGTTGTAGGTCTACTCATGCACTACAAGTTCATCATACATCATATTATCAAATCGACCCTCTGAAAGGAGATATTGGCAAATGAATATGCCTGAGTCAAAAATGATAAGCCGCAACCCTGATTAAGAGTATACTTTCCTCATTTCTGAGTATTGCTTACTCATTTATGAGTATCAATTAATCATTAATGGGTAACGAATACTCAATTAATGAGGAAAATATACTCCTAATAATGAGTTAAGCCACTTTTCTTCAAAATGCGTACTTTTCGACTCATTAATGGGTACTTTCAAGTTAGCGTGTTAGGTATGGTAGGTGTCGGAGCCAAACACCGGATCCGTAGGGTACTTGAAGTAGCTTGCTAGCTCTCTTGCGACAGAACTCAAACGTGTCCTAACACGGTAGGAAAGGAAATAGGTGTCGCTCAAACTAGCAACTGTCGGGTAAAACGAGTGCTCTGTCTTGGCTCATGGGTGGAAAATTCAACTCTTCTTACCCTGAAAAGGCCGGGTTGGGTTCCAAGGCCGTTGACAGCAAACACTCTAGTCGTAGGGTGGACTGTATTCAACACTGTATAACACTGGGCTGTTGCACCGGATAATGGATCCAGAAGATATTGATAGAAAAACTACTGCTTCTATTCACTTATCCTTTATTGCTTTTTCCTTTTGATCTTAACACCTTAGAATTGATATAATGACTGAATGACTGCGCCACTGCGGTGCCGTTTTTATATTGTGCCGCTACTGCTAGAAGTTCCAGAACATGGAAAGTTCCAGAACAATGGAAAGTTCCAGAACATGGAAAGTTCCAGAACGATGGAAAGGTCCAGAACATGGAAAGTTCCAGAACGATGGAAAGTTCCAAAACAATGGAAAGTTCCAGAACATGGAAAGTTCCAGAACGATGGAAAGTTGCAGAACAGGGCGTGGCATAGTTTATGCGAGCGATGTGTGAGTGCTGCATGATTACTGCTGTTGCTGTTCGTTTACGAAGGGGCGTGAACAGTAGGGATAGTAGTAGTAGGCGATATTGCATGAGAATATCATTTTGTTTTTGTTTTTTTTTCAAAAATGTGATGTCACGATTCAGCTTACCCCCCCTCCCTCGTTTGTCACAAAATGTCACGGTTTTCTGAACCCCCTCCCCCCCCCTAAAAGCGTGACATAATTAATGAATGCTGCCTTACTATGATTGAAGCTGCATGGATAGTTTCGTGCGGGTTACACCCATGAAAAATCGGCATTTTGTGTCCATTTTTTTTCAATGCAAACGTTAGCCTGGGCCTTACCCTACGTGCGGTTCAACTTAACAGAAAGATCATGCTTTGCTCCCGTGCTAAATCCAACATACTGCTGTTGGGCCAAAAACGATCTGGCAGGTCCGTAACCAGAGACACTGACGCGAAACCAGCGGGAATAAGAGAATCTCTTTCCAGGAATAATATCCGATAAAACTAAAAACAAATTACTCAATTCAGTTAAGCTTTTCACTAGATGATTTGTTTGAGAAAGGCGCTTCAAATTAATTACAACAGTTGGAGTTACCGGTTACTTAGCGGTTATCGTTATTCGCTAAAAACTCTCACAAGATATTGGTAGTACATGAGCGATCCATTTGCCTGTGAAGGTGGCGGATGAATATGTGCCTTGACCTACCCCGCAATGGGGATGTAAAGCAAAAGGAAAACGTCCTTGGTTCAAGAACCGCTATATACACGCCCTTCGCTGAATCTTAAATAGTTTTATTCAATTATCAACCTTCGTGTACTGACGGAACTATTACTTTCTCTTCATATCTTTCATTCTAGCAAATATAACTGTCCACTCTTGGGGCCTCATGGTGATTAGTGAACATATCCTTCTACATTAAAATATAGATAGATTCATGCAATATATATCAAATATAATGTATGTAATTTGATACGGCAAAAAGCCTGCGCTTAATAATGTTTTCGAATTGTGCACCTTGCATGTACAAACTTTCCAAAAGGGTTATTTTATTTCTGCTGGTTCTATGGAGCAATAACATGGGCCAGGTCCATTTAATAAAATAATATCCGACGCTCTCTGTGTTAACAGTCAATATCAAAATACTGATTGTTAAAATTGTTAAAATTAGTAAATTCAACTATCGAACATGTAAAGAGAAATAATAAACCAACAATGAAGCTTAAACGGACTTAAGGTAATAAGTACAAATGTCTGCGCAGATTCTGTTGACGCTTCTTTTATTCAAGGCACTAAATACTTCTTAATTTTAAGAAGTCGAAAAAGGGTAAACATGATAATTGGACGTATAATACAAAATTATTAAAAGTAAATATAATCTATGAAATTAAAATGTGTTCATAAACAGTAAAATCTTCGTAACAAAACGGATCACCGGATACACTACATACACAGATAAAAAGAAACGTTGAATTTTCTGCGTTATCTAATGCACATAAAGGGAATGCTAGGTTTGGCAGAAATTAACGGGACATTTCATGTAAATTGAGGCCAGATAACGTCTGAACCTATCCTATTGTACGAAAGACGGCAAACAATTTCGTGTTCGACAAAAAAAACAACTTCAGGTATTCGACAGGGTACCCGGGTATCCACCAAGCTCAATTCTGGCAATTATTTACCGATTTGAATTCTTTTGGAACTGTTAGATTCAAAATCTCATCCGCTTTATGGACATCATTGGCAATGTCTGTTTGGATTCATCTGCTTCCCGGAAATTCGTGTTTCTGCAGCGGTGGTCAGGTACGGAGACATTCTTTGGCAATATCAATTGAATATCCGGGAATGGAAGTTACAATCTTTGGAATAATTTTTGCAAGCTATTTCTATTCTATTCCTGGAATTGCCATTCTGTAACAGGTTCCAGTGGCCATGATCATATTTAAAAGGAAACTTTGGCAATATGGGTTTCAAAATTCATGAAATTTCTCCAGTAGGATATTTTTCAACGTTTTGTGGCTATCTGATGATTTTTACCCTGACCGATTATTCTGGAACAGGTTCCTGTGGAGCCTCAAGTGGCCATCAACACTGGCAATATGGCTTTCAAAATTCACAAACAAAACTAGCCTCAAAACCTTGAGAAATATCCAGGAAAGAATTTCATAAATGTTGATACCCATATTGCCATGATTCGCTTCTACAAATGTTCATGGCCACTCCTGGCTCTACGGGAATGTAAGGCTCCAGAATTACAGTTCCTGGAACATATCATCATATGGCCACAAAACGTTGAGAAATATCCTACTGGAGAAATTTCATGAATTTTGAAATTCATATTTCCAGGGTTTTCTTCTGCAAAGGTTCATGGCCAGTCTATGTCCCACTCGATCCTTTTACAGAATGGCCGTTTCTGGGAATAGTAGGCATATAGCTCACAATGGGATTGGAATAGTTTCTAGGAATGATTCCAAAGATTTTGACATCCATTCCCAGAAATTCAATTGATATTCCCTAATACTGTCTCCCTCCCGGACCACAGCCTCGGAAACCTGGATTTCCGGGAAGCAGAGCAATACAAGCGGATGATGTTTATGAAGTTCTTGTTTATTTTTAATCTAACGGTGCCAAAGGAATAAAATTGGTCAATAATTGCCAGAGTATCAATTATTTAATTTAATGAGTACTTGGGTATCCTGTCGAACACTTAAGAGGTAAAAAAAATCGAAGTCTCCACCTTCGGCCCCTCTTCCTACTTTACAAAATGATTTAAGGCAAAAAGTTGCCTTCCAACTTTAAATAGGATGTCACAGAACTTTTTTAAAATCAACTATCAATTTTCGCAATGCAAAACCTGAAAAGGTACCCGAGTACCCTGTCGAACACATAAGGGTCATGGCTTAAAGTAATTTTATTCAGGGACCATCAGGGCACCCAAGTGAAACGATTCGTTAAGAAAGATTGGGACTGCCCATCTATTGGGTTTATTCTGTCAATCGAAGATTCGAATCCAGTGCTGTGAGTGGGAACTTGCTTTTGTAAGGAGATTCTCTTCCCTATTTTCGCGAGTTTTGCGTAAGTGCATCTAGTCGCCTGGAAAATCCATTGTGATGTGTGGCTAAGCTGGCTAAAGTATAGAATTCTCCTAGAAACATCGTATGGCACGTGCTTAAAAGGTACAGGGCAACCGTGACAACGATTCGGAAGTCTCTAAGTAAACGCCAGAATGGAACTATAGTACTCCATCGGAAGTCCTTCAAAATAGCCATCGATTTCAGCTATGAGTAAAATCATTTGAGTAAAATCGCTTACCGATACCGCTTACCGTCTCTTCAAGTTTGAGAACAAATAGAAGTCACTGGGGGCCAAGTCTGGCGAATACGATGGATGGCTAACCGATTGGTACCGAATTTCATTCAATTTTGCTTGAGCAATTGAGGATGAATGAACAGGCGCATTGTCGTGATGATAGAGCAATTGCGGCCATTTTTGTTTGGGCTTCATCCTTCACACGATCCAATAGTGCTGCATAGTATGCGCCTGTTATGGTTTTACCTTTTTCAAGATAGTCGATGAATATTACACCTTGCGCATCCCAAAACACGGAGCACTTTTGCCCGGTGAAACCCTCTGTTTTGCCTGCTGCGATGACTCCGGTTTGTAGTACTGGATCCAAGTTTCATCCATGGTTATGAATCGGCGCATAAACTCCTTCGGATTGCGTGTAAACTTGCTCAAATTCTCCTGACACTTTTAACACGAATGCGTTTTTGGTCCATTGTAAGCAAACGCGGTTGTAAAACGGAATGTATGATGTTGCCAACTCGTTCCATTTAAATGCCCAAAGCCTTAGCTAGCCCTCTCAATTTTACTTTTGGATCCTCCAATACTATATCATGGATTTCATCCACGTTCTGTTGTAGTGACCTCATTTGGGCGTCCAGAACGCAGTGCGTCAACGAACAACTTATGAATCGTTTGAATCGACGGAGAAGAGTCTGGAAAATATGTATCCAGTTTGGTTTTGGTTTTGGCAGCCGTTTTCTTGCGTAAAAAATAGTATTTTATCAAAACTTGAAATTCGGATTTTTCTATATTTAAAAAGCTTGCTGATCCGTCTCATCTCCCTGTTGTAACTAATGAATGCGTGGACAGAAATGGCTGAAACTTTGACAGCCATCATTCAAGGAGTGAAGCTGATAGAAAATGGTTCACATTATCAACGCCATCTGTAGGAAATTAAAAGGACTTTTCAGGCAGCTTAGTATGATATGGCAGGGGCTTGAAGTTGTTGCCAGAATACAAACTTTTTCGTCACTGAGATAATGATGAACTCGGAGGTTCACAAAACGGAATGTTTTCAGAAGCGAAATCTGCCCTTCTTCCAGTCAAATGATGGTCTGGTGACATTTTGGCCAGATTTTGCGAGTTGTCACTACAACCGGGAAGAAGAGCAATCTTACAATGACAACGAAGCCTAGTTTGTTGCGAAACCCTTAATCTGTCCAATTACCCCCAGTTCAGGTTTATTGAAAACTACTGGGGAGTTATGAAGAGAAGATGAGGGTAAAAGGTGCAGTCATGTATGCGGCAAGTCTAATAAAGAATTGGTGGGATTTAATCGCAAGGCAAAACTGTTAAGCGCCACTTGATGGGTCGTATTAAGGGAAAGTTCGAGAATTTCTTTAAGACCATGTCGAATAATTCGTTTCATTTTGTTTTGTTCTTTCAATATAAGGGCTTCAAATTCGTAAATTCATATCCAAAATAGACCCAAGATGTTGTTCCATTACTAAGTGAGCCATGCTTAAATTTAAGGAAGTTTGTCAGGGGCCAATGTCGGATCGATTTAATTTGCTTTATTTAGGTCAACCAACTTAGGCTAACTCGATTCGTTTGGTAACTTAAATAGGTGTGATCGAGTTTGTGTATATGATGGAAGATATTTTTATTGCAATCTATACAGAACATTTTGAAGCAAGGTTGTATTTTGAAGCAAAGTTCCCAGATTTCCGAACAGTTCTGCTGTTTCAGTTGTATCAAAATAATAAAAGTTGACGTTTACTTATGAGTGTACAGTGAACCTTTTATTTAAAAAAAACAATGCGAAGAAAATCAGTTCCATTTCACATCACTAACGCTGCGTTTGGTGCAATCGGATGTATGCTTCAAGACACAAGTCTCACGTTTGCTGTCCCATTGATAGTAGAATGGACACATCTGTATGGAAAGTTCCCCGAGATCACAGTATATGAAAAATTCACAGATCTCTGGATGTGGAAAAAATGCATGACCCTTGGCTGGACATTTTTCCAATTCGATTGGTGACCCAGTGACCTGTAATTAATGATACATAAGCATGGAGGTTATTCAACATTGATTCGTCATAAAACACAATACATTATTTTACCAAACATTCAACAATGTCCGGATCATCACAATGCAGCTTTTTCTGGTTCCAGTACTGGCCACTGGCACAAGACATTGGAAAGGGTTTTTGGTTTACGCAAATGTAATACTCTTCACAGTTTGTATTGCTAGCATAGAAGCTTGGCACATTGGGATCGGTGCCTCTACATAACTCCTCTAAACCATTTGTATCGACGGTAGTTCCTTCTATCTCCGCAGAAGTAGTAGTTGTTGGAATGGTGGTAGTTTCCTCAGGCTGTTTAACTGCATCACAGGTTACGTCGTCTTCAAAATTGCATTGATTTTGCAACGTGTCAAACAACATTCCTGGTGGACAGTTTGCAGAAGTTCCAACCCCATTCTGACACATATAGAAATGATAACAATCGCTTGGGTCTCCAACAAACTGACCATTCGTAACTCCTTCACAGATTTCGATGGATGGATCCAGTAGGACAGAGTATGGCACAAAATTAAGTAAAATTCCGATTAATTGCATTAACTTCATGATCTATTTGTTTTTGGAGTTATTGTTTCAAAAGCTGAATTCGCACTTGTCTGTCTGACTGCTATGATGGTAATCGTTGATTTAAATTGCAATTCACAATGTTTTGACTTGTACATGGCATATTAGACACCGGTGCTACCCACATGATGTCACCCATTTTACAAAATTTATCAAACTGTTTGTTTCACATAGATAAAGGTTGTGGGTCATGAAAGATAGCGAGAAGTAGAGTTCATTGAAGTTTAATATGGAATACCAAGCATGATTCATATTTGAGAACTAGTGAGCTAGTAGTATTTGGGAGAGGCTATCACCCAATTTCAATTGTTCATTCAGTTGAATGTATGTTATCTGGGCATGTAAGGAAATGCTTTTTTGCTCGAGTCATTATTTTGTAATTTTTTTTATCATTTCACTTATTTGTACAGGCTCAAGCAAATCAACATTACAAAGCCAATTTTTCAAATATATTTACTTCAGTTATTTTAAAATTAAAGTTAGTAGGATGGAACCAATTACTCGCGACCGTCTCGAGGTTAACAGGAATAAAAATTTAACGGGCGGGAAAATGGGCAGGAATTTGAAGTTTAGGGTACGTAACACATATATATTTTAAATTCTAATTTGTCTAATCATAACTTATAATAATGCAATTTTTAGTTTCCTTCTGACTTGAACATTTTTTGAAGGAAAATTAAACACACACACAAGCAAATGAAAAAAAAATAAACAAACATGTTAAACAAACTACAATCTAAGGTTAATGTTAGTCAAAACACATCAATGAGTTTCATAAACTCCAGATCACGTAGAGCCAAAATATCTCGAACTGGTACATTAGGTTGTCTACCTCGAGCCCGAAGGTAATCACAAAGCTCAGATCTGATTTCATGATGCTCAGCACAAGACCAAATAACGTAATCTGCGCCCTAGAAACCTTCTCCACATTCACAGAGATGGCTGTCGCTCAGCCCAATACGGTATACATGAGAGTTCAAAGAATAATGAGTGGACATGAGGCGAGACTTCACACAAATAAAGTCTCGACCCACATCCATTCCCCCAAACCAAGAATTCTTCGACACCTTTGGGATGATAGGATGTTGCCGTCGCCCCAAATCTACTTTACTCCATTTATACTGCCAGCTGACGAGTCAGTTAACGAAAAATAGGAAAAAAATCACTGAAGGAGATTTGTCGACCATAAATATCGCCTAACATAGTGCCCACCTTTGCAAGCGAGGCCGCTCTCTCATTGCCCAGAATTGAACAATGAGAAGGTGATGTTAAAATAACGCGAAGATAAAGCACTTAGAAGCTTCTGTATTTTCATGAGAAAATAGTAAGAGTGCTTTACCGGCCTCAAGGAGCGAATAGCCTCTATAGAACTGAGACTGTCCGTGAAAATGAAGTACTGATCCGGTGTTAATGAGGCAACAATTTCTGGCGTACATATACGGAACAAGGAGCTTGAAGTTTACGATTGGCGCTTTAAATTTCATTAAATATACCAATGCCTGTTGACTCCTCTATCAAAGATCCATCAGTCAAGAACGATTTAGTGGAATTAACTTGGTCAAACTTTACAGCAAATATTACCGGAGCAACCATAGGACGATGATGCTCTGGGGTTCCATGAAGCTGCTGCTTCATGAATTAATCAGAAAGAACCGAACTGCCGAAGTCGGAGAAGCAAACATGAGACATACAGCACATTCGTCACGGTATACAGGATGCAATTTACATTCACGACGGACTGCAACCTTACCGTTCCGGAGTGGTGCGCCATAATGGACTGATCGTTTTTAGCGACTACGGTTTCCACTGGTTTCTGCAGCGGTACGAGCTCATCGAACAATTCTTCGCCTTTCGCCATATGGTCCGAGCAGCCAGAGTCTACGAAGCACTGGGCAAAACATCGTTCCACACGATCGTTTTTTTCCGTCGTCGCAACAAACACTACTTCACCAGCATCTGCCAAGTTTGCCTTGGATTGCTGGTTACTCGGTTTCGTGCTCTTCTTGTGCTGAATCTTTGGGCATTTCGACAACTTGTGTCCTTCTTTTTGGCACCAAACATCGAAACGGTTTCTTCTTCTTCTTTTTGGTTGTCTTCCTCGATCCTGAGAGCGCTTTGACCTATAGTTTCGGAAAATAGTACTCCGCACCTAGACCGGCCTGAGGGTAAGCTGCAGGTGACAAGTGGCAGCTATCTCTTTGATTACCGCGTCCGTAAGTCGGTATTCCCTTAACAAACGATCAAACCGGAGGAAATGATTCTGTAGATTTCCAGATTCTAGCCGCAGGGACAGCATCTGTCATTTTAAATGCATCTCGCTGGTGATGTTCTTCCACTCGAAGACGCCGACCAAAGCATACCAAATCGCCTTCGGTGTGGCCTTCTCCTGCACGTATTCCAACTAGGAATCGTGTAGACGGGACACCAGAATCGTCTTGCATCTTCTGTCTTTCTTCTCACGTTTCACCCGCTTCGCCAACTTTGTCTGCTTCACGTTGTTGCTGTCGACCGCTGCGTCCCGCAAATCTGGAAAATTAGCAGACTCTACTCAGACCAACTCAGCAAGCTCGTACTCCTCCAACACTACGCGCATGCGCAACTTCCAAGCCGTAAAGCTCCGAACAACCGGAGCAGGAAGCGTTCGTGCTTCTCATTTTCTGTCATGATTTCAATTGTCACCCGCGGCAAACGTTACTGGGCCCATAATCTGAAATCTAAATCTGGCAAAGGAATCTGTATCGAAATATAAGAAAACATTCGTAGAGAAACAAATCCTTAACCGCGTACTCTATTCACTCTGTTTGTTGTAATAAAAATAGGTAGCCAGAACAAAAAATAACAAAACCTGAGTTTGACAGCAGGGGCGCCGAAAAATGATAGTGATGAGCAATGGTGTAGGGGTTTGCATAATCAACCAATATTTCTTAATTGGGTGGAATTGTGGGCAGTTGAGTTGATTGATGTCCTTTTCGAAGAAATCCACCCCATGGTATCGATACGCAGATAGCAGGTCAAAACTTAACTGGTCCATCGTGAGGTTTAATGCACCTAAGAATACGCCTTTTTGTCAGGCACCTGCTTGTGTATTTTGGAACCCATAATCTTGTTTGTAACGATAACCTGTGTTTTTTGTTCGCATCTGCAAATACCTTACCAGTTCATAAGTTTTCGTACAAATTTATCGGCAAAAGCGAATATGAACTTCTTTGGAACATATCCTCGACAAATAGTTTAACCGAATATTTTTCCAGGAAACTGACAAATACATCTTCACGATTATTTCGTCGTCCGTGACGAATCTCGCAGACGAATCTTTGTGACGGCGCTTTGACTGGCATTGAATATCTTGGTGATAAACTAATCGGACAGTCCTGAGTTTGCCCTAATAGTTCGCAACACTTTAAAATGAAACTGCCTATCCTTAGTTCCACAATGACGCTTGCCGATCGATAGAGATTGTTCTTACACTTACTTTTGTGTTGTTTGAGTGGGACTTCATATCTTAAAGGTAAGAAGGCGCCTAACCGAACCGATAAACAGAATACGGTAGCCAAATCCCGTGCCAGGAACCTGTACCGGGAGTGATTGCTGCAGCCAAAATGCATCGTAATGGACGACGGGACGTACATTAAAGTGGACACCATGTCGGGAAGTCTCACCTGGATGTTCCGGTGAAGTTCCGGAAGAAGAAGTTTGACCAATTTTCCAAGGACTGCTTGGTGTTGCAGGCAATCTGTTGATGCGGCAATTCAGCAATCCGTACAGAACGACCGGCACTATCAACGGCTAAATATATAAAGAGGAATGCTTAGAGAAGCATCTGCTGCCTTTCATCCGGCCCCACGAAAGTGACACTCTGTTTTAGCAGGCTCTGGCATCGTTTCATTACGCGGAACCGGTGATGGAGTGGCATAAAGCCAACAATGTTTTGTTTGTGCCGAAAACTCGCCAGAACTTCGCCAATTGAAAAATTCTTGGCGATTATGAGAGGCTAGCTCCGGAAAACAGGGAAGGTCTTCAAAAAGCGACAGGGATTCGAAAAAAGAGTGGATGAAAGTGTATAAGAAAGATAACGCTATTGTTGCACTGGATTCGATGGGTAGCGTTAGGTCCAAGTCCTGCACCTTTAGCCCAGGAGAGAAGGTAAATCAACCTTGTAAAAATAGCTAATATTCATTTATTTATTCCCTAAGAGTTTCAAAAACTAACCGGCTTAAAATGAATTTCAGGTGATTATTTTTGTCTATTACATGTTTTTCCAATGCAATCTTTAGTATGCCGCTCACGATAATGTTCAAGAATGCTGCACACGGTCAATTCAAACAATTTTATCAACTTCATTATTTTCGACCCTGAAAACACTGGATCTTCTAAGAGGGTTAGATTAAGGTGCTCGAGAGGGTAATCCTCAACAGACTGACAACGTACACGGAGGGTATAGGAGGCCTGTCTAGTAAGTTAGGCTTCCGTAAAAGTCAGTCGACGGTGGATGCGATCCTGTCCGTCATCAAGACGGCTGAGGTGGCAATCCAGCGCAAGAGGCGAGGAGTACGATACTGTGCAGTGGTCACCCTTCACGTGAGAAATGCATTCAATAGCGTCAGTTGGGTTGCTATCGCCGACTTGCTCCAACGCCTACAGGTTCCTGGGTACCTGTACAAGATTCTCGGAAGCTACTTCCAGAATCGCGTACTGGTATACAATACAGAGGCAGGCCAGTGTTATGGAACACGATGCACGACGAGATACTGCGGCTTGAGTTCCCGAACGTGAGGAAGGTAGTTGGGTTCGCGAACGACATCACCCTGGGGATATGGAATCCATCGAAGAGTTTGAGTTAATGGCCTCGCACTCCATTAGCATTGTAGAGAGATGGATGAGTTACAGGCAACTGAAGCTAGCTCACGATAAGACTGAGGTCAGCGTGGTTAATAATTGAAAATAGGAGCAACATGCGAAGATCTGTGCAGGTAACTGCACACTCGAATCGAAGAGGTCTTTGTGGTATTTTTGGGTCCTGATTGACGATAAGCTGTCCTGTATCAGTCACGTCGATTACGACTGCAAGAAAGCCTCCATGGCTATATCGGCATTATTCTATTAGGGGTATTCCTAGAAAATGTCGTATTTGCAGACAACTTCATATCTATTGTTCTGACATGAATTTTGACATTGACAGCTATCACATCCGAAACTTCATTCTATTCTCTAGTTATTTCAGTGTAAGTTACGCATCATTAGTGAAAGTAAACAAGTTTTTGTGAAGCCGAAAAATGTCGAAATTCGAGCCATCAAAGCAGCATTTGCGGGAAGTTTTAATTTTCCTGTTTAATTCGAAGAAAAATGCATCTCAAGCATGTGAATTGCTCGTTCATCGACGTTCGAATGTGTCAACGTTGGTTTGCACGCTTTAAAAGTGGTGATTTTGTCACTGAAGACAAGGAACGCCCCGGCCCGGTCAAAAAGTTTGAAGACGTCGAATTGGAAACTTTGCTCGACCAAGACCCCTCACAAACGCAAAAAGAACTTGCAGCAGCATTGAGAGTTAACCAACCAGCCATTAGTAAGCGTTTGAAAGCATTGGGAATGATTCGAAAGGTCGGTCATTGGGTGCCATACGAATTGCGGCCGAGAGACGTTGAGCGCCGTTTTTTCACATGCGAAGAGCTGCTTAAACGGCACATACGGAAGGGTTTTTTTGGATCGAATTGTGACTGGTGACGAAAAGTGGATCCATTACGACAATCCAAAACGTAAGGCAACGTCATGCCACAACATCGACGGCCAATCCCAATATTCATGGCCAGAAAATCATGCTGTGTATTTGGTGGGACCAGCTGGGTGTGGTCTACTATGAGCTGTTGCAACCAAAAGAAACCATCACGGGCGAAGTCTACCGGCGACAACTGATGCGTTTGAGCCGTGCATTGCGTGAAAATCGGCCGCAATACGCTAAAAAACACAACAAAGTCATTTTGCAACATGACAATGCTCGGCCACATGCTGCACAGCCGGTGAAAACATACTTGGAAACGCTCAAGTGGGATGTCCTACCCCACCGGCCATATAGTCCGGACATTGCGCCATCCGATTACCATCTCTTCCGATCGATGCAACATGGCCTGGCTGACCAGCACTTCCGTAATTATGACGAAGTCAAAAAATGGATCGATTCGTGGATAGCCGCCAAACCAGCATCATTTTTCCGAGAGGGTATCCGTCAACTACCACAAAGATGGGAAAAAGTTATAGCTAGCGATGGCCAATACTTTGAACAATAAATGTATAACCATTTTTTCACAATAAAGCATCAAATTTGCAAAAAAAAAAAAGACATTTTCTAAGAATACACCTAATACATTATGTCGAATAGCTCGGCGGTGCAAGGGAGTAAGCTTAAACTCCTGGCCAGTGTCACCTTGTCCATACTTAGGTACGGTGGGCACCGCTTTGAGTACCAAGAGCTACACTAGTAAGCTAGAGTATACGCACAGCCTTATGTGCCTTAAAGTGGTTAGTGCATACCGAACTGTATTACGCGACGTGGATCCTGGAATTAACCGGGTGGGTTGGTAGGCGACACGGTGAAGTGAACTTCCACTTAACGCAGATATTGTCAGGCCACGGCTATTTTAGACAATACCTGCACAAATATGGGCATGCACAGTCCTCCGCATGAGGCGAGTGCGCGGGAGTTGAACTGCGGAACATGTGTTCTTTGCATGCCCTCGCTCCGACGGCGCGAGATCCGGCATGATTGCCGTAAGCAATCAGGACACGACTCCGGATAATTTGGTCCAGAGGATGTGTCAAGACCGGGACATCTGGGACGTGATATGCGTAGCAGCCTATCAAATTGTCTTCCAACAAAAATGGCGAAACGACCAACGGCAGGTCGCAAGGACCACCTAACTACTTAAGCCCTAAGTAGTTAGACGTAGTGGGTGCTTAACCCATTTCCGTCCGCTGTTGCGTATACGCAACAGTGGTTTTGAAAAATTCGTGTATGCATGTACGTTGAATACGATCAAAACAAATAAATTTGTTTGAAAGGTATATCCTTTGGCTATCTTACTGACTGTGTTCACACACACCAATAGAAAAAAAAACTCACAAATTGCATTGTATGAGTTGGTTCATGTCTTATGGACACAGTTTCAATCATAAACTAGAAGTTACTGGTTATATTTTTTGTCGTTTCACAATGGGAATATGTTCACAAAAGGCCAAATATTATTTGTAGCTAGTTAACCATCCAATAAGGTGTGGCTGAGTGTGTACCATTTGAGCTTAAAATGTATGTTGCATTCTATTTGTCGAGCAATGCGCCAGTGTTGCGTATACGCAACATGCTGTCACGGTGTTCCTAAGCGTCAAAAAAAAACTTCTAAAAATGCTAAATTTCATTAATGCATCCACAAGACTTATATTTTGATACGATATCGTCGAAAAAAAAATGTTTTGTGGAAAACGGCGAAAATGGGTTAACAAGCACAATAGCCCCCTCCCCGAAGTAGTACCGAAACGTGTTTCCGGGGAGGGTCCAGGGCTTAAGTCACGAATGGGTTTTTAGCGGGTTGAGGAGTTGGCACCCTCATTCCTACACCCTAAGTTCTTCAGGTGTCTGGTTGCAGATTTTCCATCTCATCACAAAAAAAAAACAAAAACATAAAGAGGGTGTCCAAATATTCGGTTTTAGGCTTCCATCAAGTATAAATTCTGTGAGACAAAATGAAAGCTGACGAACTTTTAAGCACTGAATGAAAAAAGATTTCAAAACAAATTGAAGTCAAAATAATTAAAGATCCGACCACTAGGAGCGCATCAGTAGAATAAACAGTGCGTCCAGATATTAAATGACTAAAGCATCAACAACTCTGGTTTATGATTGTGGTTCACCTTAAAAGTTCTCGATTTAAATACAGCTACTTTGTCAATTTGATATTCAAACTGATACATCACGACTTGAACCAGGATAAGGAATATTTTTATAAAGCCTTAAATTGGACTTGTAAATAACATGACTTTCGAGGATATGTTGCTAATCTTGTAATAGTTACTTGCTTGGTTACGTTATTGTATTTTATTCAAATAGAAAAATAATCTGTATCACGTGATTTAATTGCATCACAAAACGTTCGAAAACTACTTTCTACAACTGGAAATAGAACCATAGTTGCACGACCTGGCTTCATTATCCCAGAGCAGTCCTTCGTCACAGCGTTTCAGCATAGCCTTGCCCTTGTAGCAAAGGTAATAGTGCCGGCAGCTTCGTGGATGTTCAACCCAGTGAGCAGTCTCATCAATGCAAGAAACTGTTTTGGGAGTCAGTAGGGGCTCGTAGACCTCTCTGTATGGAGTAAAGGTCGAACAATGTGATTTTTCAATTGGAGTACACCAGTTGTTGATGGGGTCCCAGTGCAGTCCTTGAGCACAGCTGTTTTCATGAGGCTCTCCGTTGTAGCAATAGTAGTACCTGAAAACAATAAAAGATTGACGTCAAAAATATTGTATAAACAATGTGTAACAATTTCTTACTTGGCACAATCAAATTTATCGGCGATGAAAATCATCCGGAAGGGATCGTTCCACATTGGGCAGATTCTATCTTGAAGACCACATTTGGCGTAGATTGGATAAGTGCACTGGCTAGAGTGTACGTCGAAATGCAATCCTGGAGCACAATCCTGAGCGACCGGAACGCCATCAAAACACATAACGTATTTCGAACAACTTTCCTTATGAGGAACACTCGAAACTCCATTCTTTGGGCATTTGTACTCATCTAGTGGTAGATCATTAGGAGACTCTACATCTATTGGTATGCTCCCTGTTGTGATGATGATTGGAGCAGTAGTCCAAACAGGAGCTTCTGATACTGGTGCCGAAATAAAAGGTCCAACATCACAAGACACTAGTTCTGGTATTTGACAAATGCGATGAACTTGATCCCAATTTAATTGCGCTGGGCATTTATGCTGTTCAAATTTTCCACTCTTGCAGGAATAGTACTTGGAACAATCATTCCTATCCCTAAAGGTGCTTCCATTTCGAATCCCTACACACTCAGTGTCGATTTGAACGGCAGCGTGGATACCTGCCACCAGGGCAATCGTGTAAACCACGAGCAGTTTCATTACTATTCAAGCCAATTGCAAACCCTCTATTTGCCCGTGGACAGTCACAAAATATCACTGATTCATTGCAGACGCCAACATATGCTTATATCCTTACAGCAGTTGACAGTCGCACAGTCGCACAATGATGAAACGTGCGCCGATTGTGTCGCGTATCGTTTGAAAATTAATGGAACAAAGTAATCACCCTCGTGTATCGACGGTCTCGTTGAAGTTAACAAAGTGCTCCTAATCATCTGAAATTTTAAATGAGTGAGCTCATCGTGTGCACCACGGCTAATTGAATATATATGTCGTTTATGAAAATTGCATTCCGCAGGCATATGAAAAAAAAGAAAAGATATAAATAAAACGATACGTCGTAAACTCTGATCTTGCTTCCTGAATATCATATCCAATTTAAAATATTTACTAAAACATTCTTTAATTTGTCCTTTCAAACAAGTTGTCATAATCATTATAGAAAAGCATGTAGCGTCAAAAATGTTATACGCTATGTTGCTCTTAGCCAGACCTACAATGATTCTGGCATAACGCATTGAACCAACAAGTTTCCGAGCCGGTTTTTCTAAATCTAATTTACAAACGTTTACTTTGATTAAATAACTTTAATTAAATCTATGCCCATTTAGAATCCGGGATATTATAATCATCTGTAGCTCGGTAACGGATTGGCGTACTAATAAGTTTAATACATCAAAACAAAGGTAATTTACTGTACTTTAAAGAAAAAAAACATCAATACAAATTATTTTTCTTCGTTTCTAATGAAAATTCGCACTTTCTTTTTTATACCCCCCATTAAACGCTTCACGCCTCCGGAGTCAACTTCCTTGGCACATTTGTTCCACATTTTGGTCATTTGAGTCGCGTCCAGAGCCGTTTTTCCAGTTTTCTTAAGCTTCCGCTTCATTATTGCCCAAAATCTCTCGATGGGCCAGAACTGCGGGCAGTTGGGTGGGTTTATATTTTTGTCGCTGAAATCTACGTTATTATCGCGGTACCACTGGATGACTTCCCGGCTGTAGTGGCAACTCGCCAAATCTGGCAAAAATTTCACGAGACCTTTACGGGCTTTAATGAAAGGAAGTACGTGGTTTTTGAGGCATTCTTTCTTGTACAGCTCCGAGTCCATCGTCTTATTCGTCACGAACACTTTGGTCTTTTCTCTGCAGCTGCATATCCCTTTCCAAATCAAGTTCTGTCCAGTTAGAATCCGCAATCACTTATTGTGTTACAGTGGCACGGAAAGTGACCGCTGCCAGAATTCTTTTACAGTGGTTTGTTAACCTAGGCGCCCACTGCCTGTGGTATAAATTCTCTAACTTATTTGTACGTCAATCGGTTACCGAGATACAGATGATTTTATTATTCCGGATGATTTTAAATGGACATAGCTTTATTTCCACTGGTAAGGAACACGTTTCGATACACTGACAAAACCACTAGCGTCTGTATTCTGGCCATCCCTCGCTTCTGGTTTATTACTGGACTGCTGGAGACAGTCATATGTTTTTCCAGTGTTTAAGAAGGACTGCAAGAGAAATGTTGCAAACTACCGAGCAATAGCTGCGCTGAGCTCTACTTCCAAGCTATTTGAGCTGATAATTCTTCGAAAGATGTTGAAATGAATCATCAAATTGCGGTTGCTAAATTTGACAAACTAGGCATGAATGACAGTCTGCTTCTTTGGATCCGATCTTCTCTGACCGGGCGACCACGTTTCATTTCCTTTCATGGTCTGGTGTGGCGTTCCTCAAGGCAGCCATTTCGGGGCATTTTTATTTCTGCTGTACATGAATGATGTTAATTTCATCCTGGATTGCCTGAAACTCTCGTATGAAAACGATTTGAAGCTTTTTTACACGATCAAGATTCCTGAGGACGCATCTTTTTTGCAACAACAGAAACCTTTGATGAACGGTGTCGTATCAACCGAATGTCTCTGAATGTATCCAAATGTTCGGTAATTTCCTTTGGCCGCATCACTTCTTACAATTTCACTACCCAAATAACATTGCCAAAGCCATCCAGCTTTATTAAGTTTAATTAAAGTTTTATGAAAGCCACTAGAAATCAATTTGGTTGTATTATGGTAGCAAATGGTGCCAATAGGTTTCATGTTTTAGTCGGGTTTGTGAGAACCTACACAGTTTTTCTACAACGATCTTAAAACATTTGTCTTCTAAAATTTCTTTTACTCCTATCAAAGGTTTTATGTTTACTTTATGAACTCGTAAAATGCTGTATTGAAATGCCGTCTTAAGACTGATTCGAATAATCTTGGTCAGTTGAAAAAGCATTTCAAAACCATTTTGCCTGCATTAAAGACTGTATCCGATGAAATTTGGACACACAAAATAGGTCACCAAAATTTTTCCTTGAGCCCGATTCTTTTCAAACTTTCTGGAAATAAAGTACTACTAAATGGTTAAGTTTTGACATCATTGGTTTATTAAACCTCTTCTCCCAACCCAAATGCCCGCACCTTTGCCTTGACTCCTTTTATCAAATTTTGGGCAATGATAGGACCGACTTGCTTACTTACTTTTAACCACACTTTCTTTAGTTCAAGTTCATTTTCTATCAGTTTTGGAGTTTTAACGAGCTTTGCCTTCATGAATTCCCAAAATTGTTCAATTGGGCGATTTTCCGGAGTGTTTGGAGGGTTGACGTCTTTTGGTACAAAAACTACATTATTATCTTTGTACCAGTCTAAAACGGCCGGGCAAAGTGGCAAAATGCCAAATCCGGCTAAAACAGTGTCGGGCCATCGTGAGATCTCAAGAAGGGCAGAAGTCGTTTTTGGAGACATTCGTCCTTGTAGATTTGTCCGTTGACGGTCCCAGAGGTGATGAAGGGCTGACTCATTTTGCCACATCCGCAGATCGCTTGCCAGACAAGGAATTTTTTGGCAAATTTCGACAGTTTCTTCTTCCGTACACTCTCCGGAACGGCCAACTTAGAGGTGGTGACGTAGTGTTCCTGTCCTGGCATTTGTTTGGTGTTGGCTTTAATGTAGGTCTCATCGTCGATCACAATGCAGAACGGTTTTGTGAGCCACTCCCTATAGAGTTTTCTTGCACGAGTTTTGGCCACCGAGTTCTGTTTATCGCTCCGTTTCGTTGCCTTCTGGATCTTGTACACATGTAATCCAGAACGTTTCATTGTTTTCTGCACAAAACAAACTGAAACTTTCGCCTTTTTCGCAACACCCCTGATCGACATGTGATAACGCTTAAATTGGTTCAATACCATCCTGGCCATCTCCGGATTTGATGTGCCACGTTTTTTGCCACTACCATTTTTCCGCTTGGTTGTCTTACGGTCCTTGAACGTTTTGATCACATGAGATACGGTTGAATGTGCGATTCCGAGCTGTTTTCCGATCCATCGATGAGAAGCGTTTGGGGTTTCGAAGTGAGTGCCCAAAATTTGTTGGCGCACTATTTCTTCATTCGAAGCCATCACTGAAATCGCTCGACCGATTTTCACGAAACTCATTACACAATTGACACAACACAATGAAATACATTCAGTTAAAATTTCAATAATTTTTACCCACACGCTAAAAAGTTACGAACAATTGCGTGTGTCCTAATTTCATCGAATACAGTCTTTAAATGCATTAAACGGCAAATTGGCATTGAGGAAAGTCACCAAATTACCAAATAGTTTTACAGTAGCCATTGTGAAGATAATTCGGCTTGTTGGTAAAACTGTGACTTCTTCCAATCGCCATATTGGAATATATGAAATAATTGAAACGTGGAATAATAAATACACCAAGTTTTAAATGCAATGCAAATAAACTGCAAACAGGAGATTAGTGTTGGCATTCTTTAAAATAACCTTCTTGACATCCATAAATTTTCAGGAAGTTCGTGATTGATTTATCGAATATATTTGTTTCAATTTTGTTTTTGTTTATGTAAGCTTCAGTAATCTCCGAAGCGCCTTTATTTTCTTCTCTTATCGTGCCAATATTCACCATAAAATTAAATGCGCATATGATTTGGAGCACGATACGCTATAAAAAAAAACTCAATTTGTTTTAGATATTTTGCTATCAAACCAAATTTCCAGCAACACTAGAACTTTTTTCTACGATATTATTTCCTGTTAAATGAATCAGAAGAGAAAAGAATCGAACGAAGTAGAACAATAAAAACCAACCACGATATCACCGTGAAGTTTGACAGCTGTGGCCATTTGGCCCTATACTGGTTTTTATGGGAGCCAATAGGTTTTATGAAGATTCTCAAGTGGCCATAACATCTTTCACTAGAACATTTTCAAAATCCTCATGGTCTTGTAAAGGTTTTAATAATTTGTTTTCACAATTGTCTATAGAGCTTTAAAGATGCATAGCGCTGGTGTTGGTGGACAAAACAGTTTTGAATGTAGTTTTATCAACAAAGCCAGGAAGAGTACTATACGCATGGAATACATCTCAAATTGTCGCTTGGTAACTGATACCTACGCGGCACGCAGGTTCGTGAGCTCGTGTTTTCGTTTTTTGTGGCTTTTGTTCTCAGCTCCTCGGACTTTGATCCCCTGGCCTTTTATGTATGGTCGTACATGTTGGCCAAGCAGAGCGTGAGCACTATGGACCAATTTAAGAAGCTCATTTCCAAGATCTGGGACGAGATACTGATGGACCAGGTGCGCGCGCGTGCGATTTTTGTAGCTACTTGAGTCCGTCATACTGCACAAAGGGGGAAGGGTTCTCCCAGCTAACATGTCTAAGATGTTCTCAATGAACATTGCTTCAGTAACAATTAAATCAGAAAAAAAAATTCTACAGGTAACGTTTGCGTTACTACATGGGTTTACCTTAACCCGCACTGACAAAACTACCCATGCAGCATCAATCATAGTAACCCATGAGTCAGCAGACAAATTTTGACAGCTCTATCAGTCGAACTCTAGCCATGATGGCAAAAACAGTGAAGAAACTCCGTTCCGAAGTGTGCGCGTTCAAAGAACGGCACCCTACGGCGTCGAAAATGGACATCGTTCGAAACTTTGTGGACGCCGGATACGCCCGTTTCGGCATCTACAACATCTTGGCACTATTGGACAACAATCAGAGCATCGAAAGAAACTGCCATAATTGATTGCAATTACTTAGTTGTTACTTGATTGAGTCACATTTAAGTAAATTTTACTGATCTGCAACAAGTGTGCTGCTAGGAAGAAGCTCCAAAGACCGACGGAAAAGTGGCTACATCGCTGCGTGCGCTTGGCCGGGAGGTCGGTTCAACCGGCCAAACAGTGAAAAAGTATCTGGCGAACATGAACATACATGTCAGGAAGAGAAAGTCGCGCCCACTGGTTCCAGAGCTGCAGGCAATGACGCAGCGGCGTGGCGGTGGTGATGGACGATGAGACCTATCTCACCCTGGATTGCAACGACTGGCACGACACTTCGTATTACTTCCCCCACAAAGAAAGAGAGCTCCGAGGTGAAGTTCATTTCACACACCAAGTTCCCTAAGTAGGTGCTGTGTGGCTGACAATCAGCGAGAAGGGGATGTCAAAGCCGCTCTTCTTTCGCTCCGGACTGGCCGTGAACGGGGAACTTTATAATAAGAAATGCCTGCCGGACGTTGCGTCGTTCATCAAAAAATACCATAAGGGTGAAGACGCGGTGTTTTGGCCGGATTTTGCGTCGGCCTACTACTCGAAGCGATCGTTGGGACGAGATAAAGCGGCTGAGCCTAGGAGACGTTCCTTACTTAAATATGAAGTCTGTACTAGGACTGTACTGTGCATTTGGTAAATTTACTCTGAATATTCGACATTATTATACATCACTTTGTATTTACGTTATTTTCAATTGCTTTTTGTTAAAAATCAATCAATTCCAATATTAAAAAAGTATGCGTAGAAATATTCCAAATAGATTGGTGCAAAGATTTTCAAAATCGGTCATAAAATGAATTAGTTAATAACGTTCAAAATCTAATATGCTTCGTGACGCTCAAAATTTCCGTAGTCCCCCGGTATTGAAAACAAAGACGTAGTCTCACGTCTAACTTGGCAGTTATAGAGGGTGGTAACAAAGAAATGATACACTTGGAAGTTGTTGAAAAAAAACATTAACACGTTTGCATTTTTCACTCACTGCATTTTAAGTATAAAGTTAAAGTACTAAACTTAATAACTTGATTATAATACATTGTGTTTAGTGAAGTTCAAATGTTTCTCCTTTATTTTTAATCAAGACTCGATGACGCTTTTTTAAATTGTTACAAGCCACACGCTCCACCTCTTCCAGCATTGAGTCCAAACACATGTGCTTCAAGTCGCCCAGTTTTCCTAGCATGTATCCCCAGATACTTAATACCAGTGGATCCAAATTTTACGACAATGCAGGCAATTCAGAGGCACTGATAAAATATGGTAAATTTAGCTTACACCACTGCTTCCTTTCGAAAAAGTTCCTTAGCACAGGAAAGTAGAAGGTCTGCGCCCAACCATCAAGAAGCACTTTGGCATCGTTCAACCCCTCGTTAGTCAGCTGGTATTTCACGAAGACTTGCTCGATATTAACGATAATTTTGTTTGTTCAGAGACACTTTCAAAGTACACAATTTTTCATCCGATTTTGTTTGTTCAGAGACACTTTCAAAGTACACAATTTTTCATCCGAAAAAAATATGGTATGACCAGCATGCATCTGAAGCAGCGCCCGCGATCTGGCAACTCTGTCGGCAATATTTTAGGTGGCATTGCGTGAGTCCTCTGCTTTTAAGAAGTCCCATTATGGTGATAGGCGACTTTAATCTGCCTGGGATTTCATGGAAATTAACTGACAGTGGGTTTCTATTTCCCGATGCCAATCATTCTGTCATGCATTCCAATGCTTCGTTCCTTCTGGACAATTACAACTCAGCCACTCTCTCCCAAATCAATCATGTCACCAACCAGAACACACGCAGCTTGGACCTCTGTTTCGTGAGCGCCCAAGACACCGCTCCACTGTTATGCGAAGCTCCCTCTCCTCTAGTGAAACTAGCTCTTCATCATCCGCCTTTACTGGTCACGTTACGCTCAAAGCTGGAACATGACTTCGAAATCTCACCTGCCACAGTTTCCTACAATTTTGTTCGTGCCAATCATCGTAATATTGCCGAGTTACTCTCGCTTTTCGATTGGGATAACATTTTGGATACAGTCAATGTCGAGTCAGCCGCTCAAACATTTTCCAACGTTCTGGAATGTGTCATAGACAGACACGTTCCAAAGAAAATCCATCGTCATACGTCTCGTCCACTTTGGCAAACGAGCAAACTTCGTCGCTTGAAATCTGGCGAGAGAGCTGCCCTCAGAAAATTCACAAAGCATCGGACACTAATTCTAAGTCGTCACTATGTAAGAATGAATCACGAATACAAACGAGTCGCGAAACGTTGCTTTCTTCAATATTGGCGTGGAATACAGAGAAAGCTCAAGTCATGTCCTAATCAATTCTGGAAATTTGTTAACGAACAACGCCACGAAGTAGGCCTTTCGTCGTCTATGTCACTCCACGGCAACAAGGCTTCCACCCCGCAGGGTATTTGCCAGCTATTTTCCGAGAAATTTTCTAGCGTTTTCACCGAGGAGACATTGAGCGATGACCACATTAGACTTGCGGCCAGCTATGTTCCCCTTGCCGGTCAAACCTTGGGCCAAGTCGACATCGATGCAGAGATGATAATCAAGGCCTGCTCAAAACTCAAATTATCTCATAATCCCGGGCCGGATGGAATTCCTTCGTCCTTTCTCAAACTGCACTTGGATAGTTTGTTGCCCCCGCTGCTGCACGTTTTTCGACTATCTGCGACTGTCGGTATTTTTCCACGCTGTTGGAAATTTGCGCACATGTTTCCAATACACAAAAAGGGTAGCAAACGGGACGCTGGCAATTATCGCGGCATACCTTCGCTTGGCGCTGTTGCTAAACTGTTTGAGCTTGTAATTATGGAACCGTTGCTCGCTCACTGCAAACCGTATATCAGTACCGACCAGCACGGATTCATGGCTGGTCGCTCCACTGCTACTAACCTGCTGTGCCTTACTTCCTACGTTACTGACAGTATGGCGAACCCAAATGGATGTCATTTACACCGACTTGTCTGCAGCCTTCGATAAATTGAACCACCGCATAGCTATTGCCAAATTGGACAGGCTTGGGATCAACGGAGGCCTGCTGCAATGGCCACGTCTGGTATACCGCAGGGTAGTCACTCGGGACCGTTGATTTTTTTGATCTACTTCAACGACGTAAATTTGGCTTTCGAAGCACCTCGACTATCATACGCAGATGACCTGAAACTCTATCTTCGAGTGCACACACTCGATGACTGTCACTTTCTTCAACGTCAGCTAAATGCTTTTGCCGACTGGTGCACTTTAAATCGTATGGATGTCAACCCGGCCAAATGCACGGTTATCTGCACGGTATTCAAGTATGTCTTGTTGGGCACCGAAATTGAGCGCGTCAGTCAAGTCAAGGACTTAGGAGTAATTCTGGACACCCAACTCACCTTCAAGCAGCATATCTCGTACGCCGTCGGCAAAGCCTCCTGCGTTCTGGGGTTCATCTTTCGGATTGCTAAAGACTTCACGGACATCTACTGCCTCAAATCGTTGCACTGCTCCTTGTGTCGTTCTATATTAGAGTATTGCTCGGTTCTGTGGACTCCTCATTACAACAACGGTGTCGTTAGAGTAGAGGCTGTTCAACGACGGTTTTTGAGATTTGCGCTACGTAAACTACCGTGGACGGATCCCTATCGTTTGCCAAGCTGCGAAAGCCGTTGCCGTCTAATTAACCTGGAGTCCCCGTTGGCCCGTAGAGATACAGCCAGGGCTTTGTTCATCGCAGACATCTTGCAAGACCGCATCGACTGTCCTGATCTTCTGGAGCAAATCAATATCAACGTGCAGCCCCGAGCCCTGAGGAATAGTTCGATGCTGCGGTTACCTCCACAACGAACCAATTGCAGTATGTTTGGCGCAATTGGTGGTTAACAAGACTTTTTAATAGGGTTTCCGCGTTGTTTGATTTTAACGTGACTCGCCAGATGCTTCGTCGTAAGTTTAGTCATGTTTTTAAAGACCTGTCTAATTCGCATCTATAGTGTAATTTTTAGTTTGTTTCAGGTCATGACCACTAATGTACCGTTCTAGTTTAGCTTTAAGTAACATCATTGGGATTTGTACATAATCTGTTGATGAATAGAAATAAATACTACCCATGTTGAAGATCCCATTTCAATAAATTTAGCATCGATGTGGTAGCCAAGTCGGCGAATCCGCCCAACGTCCCCAGCTGCGTCTCATCGTGAATGTCGGGGCCAACCTGAAGCGTAAGATCTACTCCAACAATTTCGTCGCAAAAACTGAGGAGGAATTGATAAATAAAATGAAGAAAGAACTCAAAAACATGCCTTCACGCATGTTTTCATCCGCCATGGTGAATGTTCCGGTTAACTGCCGGAAGGTCGCTCCCAAGGGCGTAGAACTTTTTTGCAAGTAAGCTTATATGATTAAAATCCATGGGAAATTTATCAAAAGCAATTATCTGTCTTAGCCTTTATCACCATTCAAAAGAAGACCTTTTTTAATGCAAACGTTATAGTACGTTCATCAACTTTCTCACTTCAAATCGCTATCGCATAAAAACTACTGGTTGAATCTGAAGTTTAAATTGACAAAACGAGAGAGCATCCTTCTACTCTTTCTTTGGGTTGCATTGAAGATTGGACACGGAAAAAATGCAACACTTTGTTTTGGGCGTAACATTTTATCGCGTGGGTAAAAATTATTGAAATTTTGGATAATACTAGTTTTGATTGCTTATGTTTATGTGTGCAAAATTTTATCGCGATCTGTCAAATAATTTTCAAGATTCAAGCATTCGAAACAAGAAGAGCTACGCCAACAAATCTTGGGCGTGGTGATCGATAATCCTGGTCAGTCGCACAGATCGATCGGCAAAAAGCTTGGAATCCACCATTCTACCGTGTCCTGCGTTATGAAGATGTTCCAGGAGACGAAGACCATCGAGCGGCGCGCTGGAAGCGGCCTAAAACCGAAAACGGAATACCCAAAAAAGCGCGGAAGATAAGGCAGTACTTTATGAATAACCCGACTCTTTTCACACGAGACGTGACCAAAAAGATCAATTCGTCGAAGTGGTTCGTCCAGCAGACCATGAAGCGGGCTGGGCTACGTGTTTTTAAGGTCAGGAAGGCACCAAACCGGACTGACAAGCAAAGCACGGTGGTCAAATTGCGTGCGCGGAAGCTGTACCGTGAGTGGCTGGTCAAGCCAGCCTGTCTCGTCATGGACGACGAGACATATATCAAGGACACCAAACAAATCCCCGGCCTCGAGTTTTTTGTCGGTACGTCCTGCATGGAGGTTCCGGAAAAGTTCCGGAAGAGAAAGATGGACAAATTCGCGAAGAAGTTGTGGCAGGCGATCTGCGAGTGCCGACGGTACAGCAAGCCGTTCGTTACAACCCGCACCATAAACGGGCAGATTAATCGAGGGGAATGCTAGCAGAAGCGCTTGCTGCCCGTTCTTCGCTCTCACCGTGGTCCCACGCTGTTCTGGCCGGATCTCGCTTCGTGCCATAACGCCAAGCCTGTAATGGATTGGTACGCAGCGATGGGCGTTAATGTGGTCCCGAAGGAGGCGAACCCGCCAAATACACCAGAACTTCGTCCGATCGAAAAGCTTTGGGCGACAATGAAGAAGAAGTTGAAGAAAAGCGGAAAAACATTCAAAACCGATGAAGTTTTGAAGAAAAACTGGGAGAAATTGTGTAAGGAAGATGGACAAAGCCTCGCCCAAGATCTTATGAGCAGTAATAAGAGAAATGTACAAGCATTTAACTTGGGGAGGAAATTTAATAAACAAATTTTGCCACAACATAGCTTATATATAGTTGTTTAATCCCCGACAATTTGAGAACCATCCGATTAAAAATGAATTTTTGGTGATCATTTTTTTTTATGCGATTTCGATTTGAAGTGAGAAAGTGGATGTGCACGGAAAAAGAATCCGTGAACTGCAGTCATGAATTCGAGACCAAGCAAAAATACACCGTGAACTGAATCACTAATCGGGAACTAATTCACGTTTTTGGGTAAAAATCATGAAAACGTGAACAAGTTCACGGGCCGTTTACTTTTTAGTGAATGCTTTTGTTACTATGTACGTACTACCGAGGTATACCTGTATTTTTTTTCACACATTTCAAAGTTTATTCGAACTTATTGAACTTATATGAAAGTTTGCGAACAATTACGTTGTTCACGCTTGCTTTGGCTTGCAATAACACTAGGAGAAATTTTATACGGCTGGTACAACTGATTATTTTTTTCTGTGTAGGTCGATTTGTAGCTCTGATTCCATCCGCCACATAACTATATTTATAAGAATATAAAAAAGGTTAGATAGTTTTCAAAGATAAATAGCAATATCTCTGAAGGTATTAGAAACAACAATGGGCAACGCTCCGCTAAAACATACATTCTTATAACAATATAACAATATAACAATAAAACGGCTTTAGAACATTGCAAGTCTGTACATAAAACTTTATAACAGAATTTTTTTTTGCAGGGTGCGTCTAAAAACAATGCCTCTTGTTTGCGAAAAAATATAGAAGATGTTTGTATCCATCAAAGTTTTTTTGTATCGTAGTGAACTACAACTTTCCTGACAACAATTAATTTCTATCTTCACTTTATTCAAAGATGAGTTTTGGATCTTCCTTCTTGAGAGATTATGCTTTGAGGCTTTTCGGGAGATATCTTACGTCAAAATTGGACAGTTTAGGCGTAATCGAACACAATCATGTTTTTCACCGATTCATGATATCCACATAACAATTAACGGTGCTATTTTTGGTGTGTGGAGAAAGTTGAGCCTTTTGAAGACTTGTACAAACTGAAAAGTACTCGAAGAGTAAAGTATCTAAATGAATCTAATGTTTTGCTTTCATGATTGAACTATTTTTTATTGAGATTAACTACACTATGATCCTTATTTTTCACACAGCACTGATATTAACAGTTACATATGCCAATTATATTGTTAAGATTTTTGAGTTCACAGTTGTATACACCTGCTAAACGTCCAAGTGCGCAAACAGCGTACCTCGTACAGTCTCCTGGATAGGCTCTTAAGCTCATCATTTGCCCTTTACAGAGTACCTTCAGGTCAGCCTCAGGTTCAGTAATAGTTGTTGGTTGTTCTGTGGTGGTAGTTTCATCTACAACTGTTTCCGTGGTTGTTTCTGCTTCCGTGGTTGATTCTGTTTCCGTGGTTGTTTCTGTTTCCGTGGTTGTTTCTGTTTCTTGTGATGTTTCTTGCTCAGGTTCCGTGACGGTTGTCTTCATGCTGGTACTTTTTGGGTTCTCCTTAGACGTTTCGTGGGATGATTCACCGGATTCTTTCGATTCTTTTGATTCTTTCGATTCTTTAGATTCACGAGAATGTTTTGTTTTGTCTTTACCTTTGGCACTGCAAGACGCTGCCAGTATTGCAAGGGCCAGAAAAATTATAAGTTTTCTATTCATTTTGGAAGCTGGAATAATACTTTAGCAATTGTGATATGCGAGAGAGTTTTTATATGCTCGCTGAAGCACAAGCAACATTTGTTTATTTGGTAAAATTTGCACAGCAAAGAAGAAGGTTTATCATTTCTCAGAAGTGATAACAATGTTCATCATAATGCGCATACTTTAAATTTTGAGAAAAGATAACATCCACCATGATTTATTTTAATCAAACATCTTTATTCCATATTTTATCTCTTGCTCTCTAAGATAACTAAACAGCCACTTTTCATCGCCTTCACATGTTTCTGTATTACCATAACCACAAACACCAATCGATGGATAGAAGATTTCATCTTCATCGCAAGACTCGACAGTTGGCTGTCCCATAACGCAGACTATGTATTTTGTGCATTCCGTAGGATGAGGTACTATATCGACAACTATTCCCTTGCAAATATCTTTTGGGATATCGCCATCCAGTGGAGGTCTAGTTGGTGGTAGTGCAGTGGTAGAGTTAGAATCACCACCACTTCCTCCACTTTCTGGCTCCCAACATTCTACATTTTCAGGTACATCACATACTTCTCGGACGTGATCGAATACAGTGCCTTCGGGAAGGCATTGGATTTCTTTGTCCTTAACACCTCCCTTACAAACAACATATTTTGAACAATCCATGGACGGTGCTAGCGCCCCATCAGGTTTTCCATCGCAGGTATTCGGGCCGTCGGAACCCCAGCAGATGACATTTGCTGGATGATCACAAACCCCTCGTCTATAATCAAATAGTGTTCCATCTGGTACACAAGTGACTTCTTCTCCAAGTCGACCACCTTCACAAACGATGAAATTCGAACATTGCTCCGAAGGAACGACTGTGCCATCTTCCTTACCGGCACACAGATCACCTTCCCAGCATTGTACATTTTCAGGATAATCACAGACGACTCTTTCCGGATCAAACATCGTACCATCCGGTCGGCAGGATTCTTCGAGTTCTTTACCACCTTCGCACACAACAAACTTGCTGCAATCATAAGATGGAATAACTGTCCCATCTGTTTTGTCTGCGCACCGGCTAATTCCACCTGAGTCACCAGTTTCTCCGCTTCCTTCACCAATTTCACCACCACCATTATCATCACCACCGTCGCCGCCACCCTCTGAACTGTCGTTGCATTTTGTACTTTCGTTGCTGTCGTTACACTTTTCTTTAGAGTTATCCGCAATAACTAGGCCTACTGCCAGTAACAGCACCAAAAAAGTGCATGTAAGCTTCATTGTTGAATGTTCCAATTATCGCAATCGATTTAAATGAATAATGACTTAGACCATCTACCGAAGGCAGTTTTATAGGGATTATAATGCGGCTTATCATCGACGCGTGTTTGAAATGATTAATCAGGTGCTTATCAGAAACCGTAGTCCTATGAGATGGTTTACAGCTCATTGTATTTGATATGTAAGTTGGAAGTTATGACACTTTACGTACGAAGGAGTCCTTAACATTTATGATTGTGCCGCTTAGTGTCTTCTTTACATTCGTAATGTGGTACGTTTTTAGTTGGTGTGATTGCGCTGTTCTACGCACTTCAAAATTATCCCCGACTTCGGGAATTTTCACTAAATTCGGAGCGGATCGGTTAAATTTGAACATCTAAATTGCATTGTTTCTGAGGTACTTCTAAACATAAAACCAACTTTGATTTTAATGTTTGATTGTGTTAATGTTGGCCGTCCTTTGAAATAAGTCTTCAATGGGAAGGAGGGTTGGAGTCTGGAATAGCCACAATGGGCAACTTAGTCGAGGTGCATCTGCTTGCATTCTTACTTAAACTTGGTGCTGTGCAACTAAGCTTAAATAAGAAAACCGTGGTTGTTTGTTTCTTTTAGCTGAGATTTCTTCTTTTTTAAATACTACTTTGCTTTTTACGGTCTACGGAGCTTTGCCTGCCGCTTAAACCTTATGCGTTTGACAGCGTACACGGGTACCTTATGAGATTTTACATTACGAAATCTAATAGTTTATTTTGAAACAGGAAGCTGCAATTCAGTATCACATAAGTAAACGTTTTTTTTATGAGTTCGTTTGTTTCATTTCTTTAGGATCAGGCGTGTGTAACACTTTGCGGAGTCGATATTCAATATTATAATTACCAATGATTTATTTTTCTATTTAAGTAAAGGTGGGATGTCAATTACTTGTGGTAAGCTCGAGGATAATGGGTCACATTATCGTCTGGAACGGGCTTGGCAGTAACTTATTTATGGTATTAGATGCTTCCAAAAACTTGGTCTTCTTCTTTGCCCGGAGAAGAAACCGCAGACACTATTTGGAAATATCAATGGAAATCCGGGGAACTTATGTCACAAGCTTCGAAACAATTCCACTGCGAGCCATATGCCGGCTTGTTCCTGAATTGGCCATTCTGTAACAGGTTCCCGTGTAGTCTCGAGTGACCATGAACATATTTAGAAGGAAAAAATATAGAATATGAGAATTAGCTTTTCTGGAGAAATTTCCACTCTCTGATATTCGAAAAGACTCGAGAGTGTTCCTGAGGCTCGGACGACACATATCACACATGCATCCCACTTGGTATTGCCCCAAGAACTCCTTTGCAATTGGTGATAGACCGTGGCATAAAAATTGGGAGAGCACCTTGCTTGTGGCGCTCAGTAGCCTGATCTTACGATCTTTGCTGCAATCCAGCTTGTCACCTTTTTTATAGATGGGTGATACGGTACCTTCCATCAAATCCTCCGGTAAAGTCTACTGACCGTAGCTGAACAGAAGCCCTTAATCTGCTCATCCATTTGGAGAACTAGTGAGATAAAGGAAATCCAAAACCATCTAGTTTCCTTATTTTAAATTACACACAGAAGTTTCCATCTCCACGGAGGACATAAAACAAAACCTTGTTTTCCTTTACTTGTTTGTCCTTCTTCATTTGCGTTGTTTTCATTTGATGACATTTTGAAGGTATTTTCAAGTATCCTGGAATATCTAACCCTCTTGAACGCATAATTTTCACAATGTTTCTCACTGTCAAGACGTTTTAAAAGCAGATGACATTGGAATAACCGCTGCATCAATCACTTCTTTCAATGGATAATTTTCCAAATTTAACCACTTTTCTGTAGTGGAATTGTCGAAATCTTATTCATTCATTTTCTTTCTTTTTTGACGTAGGACTATGTCTTAATAGTGGTGAATTTTGATAGTTAATATCTCTGTTGTATCTCAGAAGATTTTCAAATGTTTCGATCGATCAATCGATCTGATATATTTCTGCGCATCTATAAAACATTAGTTCAGACATTGTTGATTTAGGGTCACTTACTATTTAAGGATTCGTTCATGTTACCTTAAAAATCAATTAAAAGGAATGGCTTTGTGGAAAAATCTGTGATTTGATTTGAATAATGGAGTAAATTTGTTTAATAGATCGGAAGTTTGTGACCAACTTAATATTTATTTTCCACAAATAGGAAACAATCGTGCTGTTGAATTTCAATCCGATAGCCCCTCCAATCTTTGTTATTTTCCAATTTTTATACTTTCCATCTTCAGTAACATTTTTGTTGGAAAATTAATAAATTTCATGAAGCAACATAAAATTTTATAATTTTTTTAATAAGGCTTTAGAAAAGGATGTAGTACATTTACAGCTAGTTGAACTTGTTGAATTCTTACTCAGTAAAATTGACAGTAAGAGTTTCAGTCAGGGTCAGCATTTGATACACTGAACCATAGAATTCTACTAAAAAAACTAGACTTCATTTAATATTTAACATTGGTGTCCCACAAGGCAGCAATATAGTACCTCTTCTATTCCTCATTTGCATGAATGATATTGTAAGCTTACGTTGATAAGAAATACCTAGATACCTGTTGCATTATTTCCGGCATGAATAATGATATACGAGTTCTTATGAGGTATCCTGGGGTCGATTTAGAGGAACTATGTATGTTCCACTGGGATCCCTTGTTTAGTAAATTTTTGTTTCAATGGTCATCACTAGATACTCACACCATTAAAGTTTGTGTTTTTATGTTTTAATTGCTTTTGCTATATGTTTCATGTTGTTTAGTCTTGATGAGTACCCTACCAAGAGATTTTTGGTGTGGGGGAAGTGGTGGGAAGAATTATGGTAATTAAAAAAATATTGTATTGTACAATTAGAGTGGCTTACATTTAGTAGTGCATTCCTAAGTCATAATTTCGAGCAGTCCAATGGGCCTGGTTGTTTTTTATTGTTCTTTTCAATGTTTATTGTGAAGATTCACTTGGATGCGGGGTACTTCTGAAAATCAAAAAGTGCCACTCTTTCTATGGAGTGAGGCTTCCGCAAATTCTCGGTTTTGAAGTTGTCGCATGTCAAGCTGTTAATAAAAGCCTATACATTGCTTCAGTGTGTATTCTTCCTAGATGCTCTATTTACCGAAAACAACAAAAAATATATTCGGCCCTTTCTGGATCATGGTCGACCATCGGAGGATCATTGCCAACTGAACAGGTTCTACAGGCTTGGGAGAATTTAACAATTACAACCGTTCTATCTTTATATATGATTTCTGTGACAATATAAATATGACAGTTCATAACAATTTAGAAGTAATGATTTGGCCCCAAACTTTGCTCTTATTTATTATTATTGAACAGCATGTGGCACGTAATCCAAGTTTTTAAAGGATCAGTAATTACGGACAGTCTGTATTCAATAGACGCTATTCGTTCCAGAAACCCGGTTAAGCGCTCCTCGTATTTTTTCATTGCTTGATTCCGGGCAATGAGAAGACGGACTCACATGCTGAGATTAGCGCTACAGATTGCGATACAACCGGGGCTCCTGTAGTATTTTCAGTAGGTAATAAGGTTATCACACTTTACACCATAGCTACATCTGAAAAGCGGCTCAATTTTTGCAAAACAGCTGAAAAATTAGGCTCGTTGGACCACTCACCAAGACCTGACTGTAGCTACGATCGACAAATTGTTTTCAACATTTTTTTTCTTTGTTCGCTCTCAAAAATCACATGTTAACTGGCAGTATAAATAATGTGAAGAGAATTTTGAGCGGAGGCTAGATTCTATTACCTCTATGGAATCGAAAAAAAATAGTTCAAAGAATTGTGTGATGTCTTCTCGACTCAGTTCCAATCACTTTCTTTGAATTCTTCACTTTTTCTTGGAAGACAGTACTCTCTGTGAATGATGACAGATCACCTAATTTGGGCTTGTTCTGCACTGAAAAATAAAAATAAAGGAGTTGTGCTCAAGTCACAACCGGTTGGCGTAAAATAAAAGAAGGATTATGTTAGAAAAACACATCGTAGTAGCGTTGATCGTTTACATCCAAATCATTACTACAAAATTATCGCATTCCTATACTAATCGTTCTACTACTCTCACGTGTTTTATTTCTCACTTTCCGCATGATTATTGTTTTTTTTTATGGTAAGTGTAGCTGTTTTGTAGTATTTTGATGGTATTTATTTGACTACATCTTCGACACTAAAGTCGCACAGACTGGTTAATCGACACTCTAAACTCTAAATTTCAAAATTACTTTGCTAACCTTAAAATCGAAACAGACACTCACTTCATTGAAACGTCTACAACATAAATCCAGTGGATTGTTCAGGCCGTAATTTGTTCGAGGGCTGGGGATCCACAGCAGTTGCCAACTTCGGAGCTGACGAGTAGCTACATAAAACCTCATATTTTTGAGGCTTCTACATTCGATGTTGCACGTAGAAAATGAACATCCTTTGCAGCATCACTCGACAACTCACCAGCGATTGTAAATCGAGGAGTGCGCATCGATGTTTGTATGGCGGTAGGTTCACTGGGTCGTTTCATGGCAGGCCACGCAGAGCATACCTTATGAAGCGCTTCTGGACTCTCTTAATGTGAGCTATATGGACGGCATGATACGGAGCCCAAGCCTGCACTCCATATTCAAGAACACTGCGAACTAAAGCGCAGAACAAGGCCTTCAGCGCATGCATGTCATTGAAATGGGCTGTTTAGGCGTAGGAAACCTAGCATCGCATTGGTTTTCGCAGTTGTCACTGAGATGTGTTCGTTAAAGCGAAGTTTACTATAAAGTATGACGCCAAAATCCTTGGTTAACGTGACTCTTTCTAAAGGCAAGTTCTTCAGCCCGTAGTCAAAAGATACAGTAGTCCAACATCGAGTAAACGTCATTACTTTACATTTCACCTCATTCTTTTGCATTCGTTCATTTCGCACCAAGTTGAAACACGTTCAATATACGCTTGCAGTGCGCCGCAATCCACAAGCGACTTAATCACGCGAAACAGCTTTAAGTCATCTGCATAGAGCAGTTTCCCAGAGTTGAGGCTATCACACATATCATTTATAAAGAGGACGAATATCAGAGGACCAAGATGACTGCCCTGCGGGACTCCGGAAGGAGTATCAATAACATTCGACCTTGCATCGTGTACTTTGACAAAAGTTTTGCGCGCAGACAGATATGATTTCCGTCATTGAATGATCCAAGAAGGTAGTCCCAGGCGGTTCAATTTTTCAATTGCCAATACGATTATACCTTCTCAAACGCTTTTGAGAAGTCAACGTAGATTGCGTCAACCTGAAGGGAGTATTGATCGTCAATCAGTGTGGACGCATTTTTAATTCGCTCCTGACCACGCGGCTTTGGTATTAACAACATTTTTTTTTATTTTGCATACGTTTCGTGTTTGCTCGCGTGTGGTTTTTAGCAAATACGTTCAGTTAAAATGACCTGTGAAGTTTGCTCTTTGGACTCTTCCACCGATTCCGTTTTGTGGTCATGTGTTGGATGTTCCCGAAAATTTCACGCCGCTTGCGTAGGTGTAGTCGTGCAAAAAAGCTCGCTTCGGAAGAAGGAGAAAAAAGTGGACACTTCGTCTTATGTACTCCCGTGCTGCAGCTCGTGTCAAATTCTAATCACGGCAAATTTTGAATTTAATGTGCTTGTAGAGCAGCAGGCAAAATTGGCTGATCAAATTAATAAAAACACCGAGGTAATGCACCGCTCTACAGTGCATCAAAATAATGTAACCATAATCCACGACGCGGTGGACCGAGTAAAAACTCGTTGATGTACAGAAACAGCTGATGGCATCAAACAGTGGCGGTAATAGTACTATCAAGAACAATGTGACATCGTTATTTAATATTGCTATGCAAGAAACCAATCAAAACATATGTACGAAAATGCATGCGATGATGTTAGATATAGCGAATGGATTAAAATCTTTTAAAGACGAAATAACTCAAGTCAGCAGCATAGCCGTAAACATAGCATCTGGTTCTCCCATGTGCAACAACCCGATGTTAGGGATTGAAATAATGGACGAGCTGAAATCTTTATCAGCTAACATTAACTCAATTGAGTCAAAAATTATCAGTAGCTCTCCAGATAGTATTGATTCACTGGAATATGAGCTAAGTAATATGAACCCTATCCAGGTAGTTGTTTAGTCAGGCTGGCGTCTTCTTGGGACAAGAAAGGTATGGAAAGCTGACTGGACAGATAACGACAAACGTAAATTGTATCGAAAAAACAGCAAAAACAGGCTGAAGTAGCGAAGAAACGTAAAAAGCAGGCGAATAATAACATCACACATCACAATCGTATATATGATCGCAACGACAATAGGAACCACTGCAATAGCTATAATGAAAACTACGCAACCACCAACCATTGCAACTATAACAATACCAACATCAACAACAAATACAACCAACTTCCACCCGACCGCGAGCTTCTTGCTACTGCAAAGGATCGTTTCTCCAGACCTCCACCTAGCCATCGAACAATCAACTTTCAAAGAGGTGAAATACTAAACCCGTACCCGGCCGGCGATGCACCATCCTTTCCGTCACCTTCCGCTCCTGCACATTTAACCAATTGGAATGCTCCGGGGGCCCTCTCGGCTGCACCTTGCGTGGCATGCACATGTAAGCATTCGTGTTTCCCCTTGAATTGACGGACCCCTTGGAGGAGGACAATAACATTGATGAACCCGAAGATGATATGCTGAATTTGACGTCTTTTCTTAATCCAGGAGAGGTAAATAGCTTAAGTAACTTTAATCTGTCGACTATCATTAATTTAGATTATGATGAAAAGATAATTAATTCCAATAGTTTTAGTTTTTTGACTAACACATAACCGAGCCTCAAAAACATAAAAGCAAAGAAGTAATAATTTATTGTCAAAATTTTAACAGAATGAAAAGTGCAATTAAAGTGACCGAAATTTATAAACAAGTTGCTGCGTGCAATTTTACAGTAATTTTAGGACTTGAGACGATTTGGGATGCCAGAATGTATAAAGAAGAAGTTTTTGGCAATCTGTTTAACGTTTTTAGAGATGATCGCGATAAATTGTTATCCCAAAAAAAATGCGGTGGAGGCGTTTTAGTAGCAGTTAGTGTTAACTATGAATCGGAACAAATTTTATCATACAAGTGTAAGGAGTTTGACCATGTATGGGTAAAATTTCTCATCGGAGGCCAAATTCACTTTTTAGCGTCAGTGTACTTCCCCCCAGAACACGCGAGGAAAGAGTCCTATGAAATTTTTTTTAGTATTGCTGGTGATATTGTTTCGAAATTTGATTCTGAAGCAAATGTTCACATATACGGAGATTTTAACCAAAGAACAGCCAGTTTTATTGTTGATGACGAAAATGAATCTTTCTTGATACTAATTGTAGGGGACAACGAAACGCTTCATACTCTGTTTGATAGTAGTGCTGAATTAGGGCTACATCAAGTAAATACCGTGAAAAATAAAAACAACTGCTACTTAGATTTGTTATTTACAAACATGTCGGACGATTTTTGCGTATCCGAGTCATATTCGCCCCTTTGGAAAAATGAAGCATTTCACACTGCTATTGAGTACTCCGTATTTATACACGAAAAAAAACCAACGATTGATAACAATTTCACCGACTCATTCTATGATTTTAGCAAAGCAAACTATGTAGTAATCAAACATAAATTAAATTGTGTCGATCATGGCATAGAAAAATCAGTAGATGCTTTCTACGAAATAATGTATGATATTCTAGAACAAACAGTCCCCAAAAAGCGAAGGAAGAAAATCAATAACAAAGCGCCAGAGTGGTTCAATAGACAGGTAATCAATCTTAAAAATAGGAAGCAGAAAGCACATAAAGCGTATAAAAGAAATACAAGTGATGAAAACCTCTCAATCTACCTGGCCATATGTGATCAGCTAAATCTTGAAATATTAAAAGCGTACAAAGAACACAACACAAAAATAGAAAATAATATCAAATCGGACCCTAAATACTTCTTCAAACATGTTAAAGAGAAACGAAAATCTCAGAGCTTTCCATCAAAAATGCATCTAGGTGACAAAAGTGGTAATATTTCTAATGAAATTTGTGACTTATTTGCTGATTTCTTTCAGGACGTCTATACATCTCATGATGAAAGTGAGCGTGATCATCAATATTTTTCGTACCTCCCTGAACCAATGAAAGATATTTCAGTTTTAAGTTTATCCGATAAAGAAATCTTATATGCTCTTGAAACATTGGATGTCTCAAAGGGTGCTGGACCAGATGGTTTACCTCCTTTATTTCTCAAATCGTTTTTGAAAGAATTAGTTAAACCTTTATTTTTGCTTTTTAATTTATCATTGAAGTCCAGTATTCTTCCTACCATTTGGAAGAAATCATTTTTATTTACGATTTTCAAAAGTGGTAAGAAATCTGATATAAAAAATTACCGTGGGATTGCTATTCTATCTTGCATCCCTAAACTATTTGAATCCATTATAAATGACAAAATTTTTTCTCAAGCTAAAACATCGATTACTAATAAGCAACATGGTTTTGTAAAAGGGAGATCAACATCTACTAACTTGATAAGTTTCTTAACTTTTCGTTAAACGTAATGGATAAAGGTAATTATCTAGAAGCATTATATACTGATTTTAGTAAAGCTTTTGACAGAGTAGACATACCTTTGCTGATTTTTAAGTTATCAAGGTTAGGATTTAATTCAAGATTACTGAAATGGATCGAGTCATAGTTGACAACAAGAACGCAAAGAGTACGACTTAACGGCAATCTCTCTAAAATAGTAAATGTTAGGAGTGCCACAAGGTTCACATCTTGGCACCTTATTATTTGTTTTATTTGTGAACGATGTAGAAAAAATTTTGAAAGTCCTTCAAGTCTCAGTATATGCAGACGACATGAAACTGTTTATGGAGATACAAGAACCACATGATCTTGATATTTTTCAACACGAAATTAATAATTTTTACACCTGGTGTAAAAAATGCTTGTTAGAACTTAACGCTAAAAAATGCACCTCTATATCGTTCACGAGAAAGCATTCCATAACACAAAATACAGTCTCTCTAGGTCAGATAGCAATTGAAAGATGTCGTCAAATAAGAGATCTATGAGTTATACTTGACTCTAAGTTATCCTTTGCTGATCACTACAATAGTATCATCTATAAAGCAAATAACATGCTTGGGTTTATTAAATGATACAGTTTGCATTTCAACGACCCTTACACATCTAAAACACTTTATGTGGCATATGTGAGGCCCATACTAGAATACTGTAGCGTTGCTTGGGCTCCATATCTAGAAACATATGTAAATCGTATAGAATCGGTTCAGAGACAATTTGTGTTGTTTGCTCTAAGAAAATTAGGTTGGACACGTCTGCCATTACCATCATACGAGTCGCGATGTTTGTTGATTAATTTAGAAGGACTTCAAAGGCGAAGAGAGTTCGCTATGATAGCTTTCATAGCTGATGTTATTGAGCAACGAATAAACAGTCCAGAAATATTAGCAAACTTAAATTTTTATGCTCCTAGTCGCTCTCTAAGAAATAGAAATTTATTTTTTATTAACAATCAAAGAACGAACTATGCCAAAAATGCTCCTTTAAATAGAATGATGTCCTGCTTCAACACGTATAGCGAAACGGTTGATATCACAATGAATAAAAATGCACTTAAAAAGCTTTTTTTTGTTAGGCTAACTAGACATTAGTTAATTAAAAACTCTTAGATGTTAAGCAAAATGTAACAAGGTCTACGAAATGATTGACGACAAATAAACAAACAGACACCGCTTTTTCAGCTCTTTGATTATATTGTTGGCGTATGTCATGAGGTTCGACGTGGTTGACCGCTTTTTTACGAATCCATGTTGATGCTCAGATATCACAAGTTGCAACGCAGAATACAGCACGTTGTGCAATAGACTCTCAAAAACTTTCGCTTGGCAGTTCAAAATAGATATCGGTCGATAATTCTCCACGCAATGTGTGTTTCCAGCCTTGTGGATTGGAATTATTGATGCCAGTTTCCAAGCATCCGTAAAAACTCCTTGGATCAAGGATCGGTTGAAAATCGCTGCGACGGAAACAGACAGCGACTGAGCACATTCGTTGACAAAGACGGGCGGAATGAGATCGGGACCAGGACCGTTAGATGAATCGACAGAGCTGAGAGCTTTCTGAATATCGTCATCACTGAAAATGTCTTGAGGAAGTCGAAGGTTATACGATGCAAGACTTTCCAAGTATTGCTGTGACATTGGAGGTGGGTTGTCGTCGTGTACAGAACGAAAGAACTCGGCGAACAGATTCGCAGCTGTAACCGACGAGCAAGAGCTATGAAACTTGTAGGAAACATCAACGGGAACTCTGGCAGAACTCTTACGATTGTTGATGTAGGTCCAGAAGGAAGAAGGATTTTGTCTTAAATTTGCTTGCATACGGAAACGAATCTGTTGCAGATGAGTGTACTCCTCTTCAGCAAGATTCAACTCTCTCGTATTCGTAGAATTCCTAATGGTCATCAAGAGGGCCGTATATTTGACCTATACCTTTGGAAGATTTTTTAGGTATGGATCAATTTGATAGATATATGATTATTCACAATGACAAATTGTAGGGGAGCTATCAAAAATCGTAGAAACTAACCTCTGTAAAAGTTGACCTTGAAAAGGGCCGTTGGGTGGGCTGTCGTCATATAAAAGGTGTTATGAACAAAATTGGAATAGATTTACACTTTCAATTTCGACTTCTACACACCTTAAAGCCCGTCACAATAATAGAGTTATGTCTACATAAGAAACAGTTGATTAAGATGTTATTCCTTCTTTATGTTAAATTCTTGACCTTTCTGTCCTACATCTGCCATCAGGTTTCGTACGGTATCCTCAGATTTGCCCGCTGTGACGATTCTCCATCTTCTCTAGAAATCATCGGTAGCATTTTTTTTCGTTTTAGTTTCGAAGAATTTCCGCTTAACTAGAGCTGGGTACTTCTCTTTTGGGTGAAGTTTTGGACAGCTCGGTGGATTGGGTGCTTAAGGAACGTATTTTACCTCTTGTACCTCATACCATTCCAGGATGGATTTCGCATATTAACAAGAGGCCAACACAGAGCTAAAGAGTCGTGGCTTTTGATAAACGTTAGTAACAGCTTTTGCAGACATTCTTTCTCGTACACACCTTTATTGATAGTTTAGATTTTCGAGCACAACGAGCCAAATGAAATACTTCTTCGGGAATTCAGACATCTTGTTTGTCCGGAAATGCTCGGCAGCGGCGTTCCTTTTCATTGCGGTGTAAAAAGCCAGACCCGGAAGCCGTTTAAAGTCTTCGAGTACGTATGTTTTGTCGTCCATTATGATACAAAAAAATGTTTACAAAATTTGGTGTAAAACTCCCTAGAACGACTTTTTGCAGTCATCGTGGTTGGGCACCTTTTTTACTTTGTACGCTTTCAGTCCTTGCCTCTGCTTAACTTTTTGTACGTATAATGTTGACTTTCCAACTTTGCGAGCCACATTTCGCACAGAAAGATTATGATTTTTCTTAATAATAGGTACCGCCGTTTTGTTCATTTGTCGGGAGCATACTGCTTGGTTTGTTCCACTTTCAACCTTTCGATCCACAGCCAAGCGCAGGTCAAATTAATTGCAATCATAAAACACAATTCTTTTCTCTGTTGTGCTAGTTTTTTGGCAGAATCGCACACCAATAAATTCGGATTTTGCTGCCGTTTGTACAAAATGCGTTTGCGCATTTCCACTTGATTCGACGCTTTTTTACTGAATGTTATAAAAATGTTAACATGTTGTACCACGAAATAAAGTGCAGAGTTTCAGCTGTCATATAAGTGACACGTTTCAGTGATCTGTGAAATAATTCAAAATCTACACTGAAGGAAACGTGTCCCAAATTACACGTGGACAGGCTATACCAATAGAAATATTTTCCTATCAGGAGATAGGGATTCTATCCAATTTACTCGAGATGTATTGATTGGAATTAGAAGAGGAAAACAGAACTTTGTCAGCCACTAGATAAGAGTATTTCATCGTTGATCGATTCTCTTAATTGACTTTCACTTTGGTTCATCACGGTTAAGCACATAATTTCTTTACTCTGGCTGCACCTTAGATCGATTGAAGCTGCTGTTAGTTTGTAAATTGAACAAGAAGTTCAATGGAAAATTCTGGAAAATTGCCTTATTCACATGAGAGGTTCTCCGACCAACGATGCTGCATTATCGAACAATTATGCGAAGATGTGAACGGGCCATGGAAGACTGCACACAACATCGAAATTATGCATTTTTAATGCTTAATATCAACGGTTTAGCGAGCAGAATTCATAAGCAATTTTCAAGCAAAGATAGAATTCATAGACAATAGAGAACGTTACCTTAGCAAATATTTATATACCATAAGGAACAGTATCAACTCATAAAACCTATTGTGAATGTACTCTGTATAAATCTTATTTATATTTATTTTATATTTCCAAATCCTAATGTACTTAAGAATTAAGAACTTAATCAAGGGGAATTGTACAACTAAATGTACTAGTCAAATAAAGAAATCAATAAATAAATTACTTCATGAATTAGAATATAACATGTAATTGTCAGATGCTTAGAAACCTGTCTCAACGGACTCTGTAAAAAACATTAGATTAAAACACTACACAAAGCAAGTAATGTATGAAAATAATGTTTGCATTAATGATTCTTCCTACCCTTCTTCGCAATGAAACAGTGACTCTAAATATGAAATCCTTTTTATTTTCGTATGTTAATTGTGTTTTAGTTTCAGGCGTAGTTCTACTATTTGATATGTTAAATTAAATTTTATCAGCTACCGTCCTTGCGACTATTTTGACTTTGTGTTCCTTCCTATTTTTTTCAAATAAGCTAGCATTTAATGTTGAGTTAGAATTATTTCATACTCCGCATGGAGTTTTCAGGTTCCTTGCTTGCCAGTTGGCACAAATTATAATTATTTCATATCACTCTAAAGAGTTTAAATACGATTCCAGCTCCTCTATGCGACCCTGTCCTCTGAGATATTCCTCCACCCAACGTGGGTCGACCTCGCAAGTCTCGGTATTTCCGTAACCGCATACCCTAAATATTGGGTAGAAAATATAATTCGGTGGGCACTGTTCCACATTGGGTTGTCCGAGAACGCATACAATAAACTGGGTGCAATCACTGGGATGGGGAATAGCATCAATTACAATTCCCCGGCAGATGTCGTGTGGAATGTCCTCTGGACGTGGTGGCCTAGTTGGTGCTCCGGTAGAAACTTCAGGTCCAGGTGTGGTTCCAGGAGTCCAGCAAACTACATTTTCTGGGAAATCACAAACTTCACGTTGGTGATCGAAAACAGTTCCCGCGGGAACGCACGTTATTTCTTCGCCTTGTTGCCCGTCCTTACACTCGAAGAAGTTCGAACATTCAATAGACGGAACCAAAGATCCGTCCGGTTTTCCGATACACAAATTTGGACCAGAAGAGCCCCAGCATACAACATTGGATGGATGGTCACAAACACCACGTTCGTAGTCAAATAGGGTTCCATCGGGTACGCAAGTAATCTCTTCACTTTTTACACCATTACGACAAAGAAAAAAATTCGAGCAATTTTCCGATGGAATGATTCGACCATCTTCTTCTGTAGAGCACCTATCGTGTTCGTAGCATTCAACATTTTCTGGATGATCACAAACCTCGCGTACGTAATCGAACAAGGTTCCTTCTGGGCGGCATTCGAGTTCCATTTCTAATCCATCCTGACACGTCACAAAGTAGCCGCAATCATTGATCGAGGGAAACAGTGTTTCATCGGGTAATCCATTGCATCTGTTACGAGATGGTGCCGGAGTAGTTGTATTGCCGGGTCTTTGGGTAGTTGTAGAATTTGGTCGACTGCAGCTGAAGCCATCATTGCAAAACGGCAACGAATTCGCTTGGCTTGCTCCGCTCAAACAGAGCAACGCCCCTATAACAAGCCATGTATTCATGGTTAGGATTTTCAAATCTGAATAAACAACTAATCAAAGAGATCAGAGTGTATGGTTTTTATACAAACTCAAAGGATCTAATCTGTTAATGACCAATTGAACTCGTTCCGATGGACGACAGGTATATTGCTTCGGTTATCGTCCTCGCACTGGTGATTACCTGACTGTTTATTTAATTTTTTCTGCAGCTTTTCGCCAACGGCGACGATGATCAAGGCCTTTTAGTACTGAATCGATATGCAGTGTTTTCTAATGATAAGATTATGCCGGCATGATTTATGAATTCCTGTGGCTTAAGTCCACTGAAAAGAAGTGCGAGTACATTATCATACTAGATTAATCTAAACCTTTTTCTTTGAAAGAGCGTTCAATTTGTTTTGGCTGTTTTCTTAGTAGTTTTCGCTAACGTCAATTGTGAAGCGGTTAACCAGGAGAATAAATCAAAGAATTTACACGTGCGCTGGTCTTCTGTTACTTGTCAGTGGAATGGCTGATAAGAGAATCGTGAGCTAGGGGTGACCACCGGATAAGAACATTCCTTTCGTCTGCAGAGCTCGTGCCACCAATTTATGTTGATAATAAAAAAACAGAACTACGTCAAAGATGATATCGGAGGGTTTAAGTAATCTTACATGACTGAGACTGCCCTAATTCAGCGCTAATACAAACAAATTAATCTTTTCTTTCGACATTGAGGCGCAATAACTTTAAAGGAAAAGGAAATAATTGATATTGATGAGGTGTTTAAACCTGCTCGATTTCATCAAGGAAATCGAGTACTGTTGGTATGAAACATCTGTGTCATCAGCGAATATTGAAATGCGTTCAATGTTAAAATATATCAGATTTCAAAATACTGATCAAGAACAAGGTAATTAATTTGTACCATATTTTTCATACAGTAAACTGGGTGATAGCGATTTTTTGCATTTGAAAATGCTAATTTTTTTTTTACATGACATAGACTGGATAAAATGTGATGTTTGACATTACTATGCATTTATTGCTTGAATAGAAAACATTTGCTTCCAGATATGCTTTTTTTTTGTTGGGGCGTAGAACCACTGCGCCCACTGAGTTGAACCTCTGTGGTATACCCCTGTTAACGATACTAAGCATCTTAAAGCTAGATCACAATTTGTCAAGTGACCAGCCTAAGACGCGTCTTCCAGTCAGGCAAAATTGAGTTGATAAAACCCACTATCTTCCCAGGAATTGCAGTCCATATTTCTTTAGGTTGCATATAGTCACTGTACAGAAATTTAAGTCTGCTCTTGTACACAGCATCACAACTGCAGTTCTCTTGCCGAGTTCTCTTGGCACACCTTTCGCAATGAAAGAATGCATTCCCAGACAAGTTTGGATGTACATTTATAATAACTTAACGCTTTGAGTGCCGCTTGACTGTCTATAAAAATACAAATATTTGCATATCTATATTTTCTCTTCAGACAAACGTTAACACATTTTATTATAGCAAAGATCTCCGCTTGGAAAACCGTTGGATAGTTTCCCATCGCCACTGAGATTTCTACCCCAGGGCCGAAGATTCCTGCTACCGTTTTTGTTCCAATTTTTGAGCCATCTGTGAAGAATTTTATGGAGCCATGCCGAATAGTGGGACCTCCGACTTCTCAATCTATACGTGACGTTTCACATATGTTGTAAGGGATGTCATGGTTTTCCACAGGTTTCATCCAGTCTCCATTCATATACATCACTGGCCCATTTTGAAAACTTTGTGTAATGCTCAGGTGACCGACTAAGTCACCAGACATGAAAATTTTCAACCGTTTAAGTCTAAGCATACTCTTTTTCGCTTCTAGTTGCACGTATTCGTGCAAAGGCAGCAGATTTAGAATTGCATTCAACGCATTTGATGGAGTGCTGCGCATCGCTCCCGTTATAGCAATGGATACTAGCCGTTGAAGTTTTGTAAGCTTTTTCTTTGCAGTAGCCTCTTTTGTTTTTGGCCACCACACAAGAGAAGCATACGATACTTTAGGACGTATTATGGATGTATAAATCCACATTATCATTTTTGGTCTTAGACCCCATTTTCTGCCAAATGTTTTCGAGCAAATCCAGAAAGCACTGGTTGCCTTACCGATCACACACTCAAGGTGAGCATTCCAGTTCAGTGTACTTAACCTGTTCACTAAGATGGATCTTTAATCCTCCTAGCTGGAACGCTTGTAGACTAAACTTCCTTTTCCTAGTGAAAGGTACAATTACTACTTTTGCTGGATTTATGCTAAGGCCCTCCTTGATACAACAAGACTGGTTAAATTTTAGGGCCCATTGCTTTCTTTCTGAAATGATGTTGTCAAATTTTCCCCTCACTATAATGACTATATCGTCTGCAAAACCTATAACCTCGAAACCTTGTTCCTCTTAGCTTCTTAGAAGATAGTCTACAACTAAGGACCACATTAGTGGTAAGAGGACTCCTCCTTGGGGACAACCTTTCGTTGCCCGTATTGTAATAGACGAACTTCCCAGCTCTGAAGTGATTTCTCTTTTTGCGAACATGGTATGAACCCAGTTAATTATGTTCTTGTCAAAGTTACTTTTCTGCATGGCCATAGATGAATAGGAAGCGTTGTCGAAGAGCTTCAATATCTAAGAAAGAACAAAGTGCTATTTCTTTTACCGATAGAGCTTTTTCTACCTTTGAAACCACACTATGCAGTGCCGTAACTTTTGATTTATCAGACTGGTAAGCAAACTGGAACTCAGATAGTGGATGCTTGTTCATGTAATTTGAATTGATATAATCATTCAACACTTTTTCCATAGTCTTTAATAGGACTGATGAAAGACTAATGGGTCTGTATGATTTAGGATGCACCTTGTCTCGCTTTCCTACTTTAGGTATGAAGATAACTTTTACTTGTGTCCATGAAGTTGGAATATGGTTGAGTCTTAAACTTTCCCTAAAAATCTCAATTAATGGCGAGATCAACACTGCTTCGCCGTTTTGAAGTGATGCTAGAAATATCCCGTCCATTCCTGCAGATTTGTAAGGCTGAAAAGATCTCAACGCATTTTCTACCCTAGTTTTCTTAAAGATGTTGTCAGCCAAGTCATTTGCAGCAATTTTCGCTCTAACAGACATTTGAGATGTCCTTGTAGAACTTTTTTCACCTTAAAGTGATCCATCTCTGATTGGATCTACACACAAAACTGATCCAGGAAAATGTGTTTCCAATCAGCTTTAACGATTCACTAGGAGTTTTTGTAAAAACTCCATCCTCATTTTTCAGATTCCCAAGTTCAATCGTATGATCCTTTGCAAGAGCCCTCTGAAGTCTTGCGACTTCTGGACTATTGCTTATGTTTTCACACGTTCGAATCCAGGATCTTCGTATAGTTTTTCTTTTTTCTTTATTGTACTCAGTAAGTGCGCTCCTATAGGGGGTCCAATCTGAGGTTCTTTTCGCTTTAATAAAAAACTTACGAGATGTTTTACGCAGACGTTCCAACTTAGAGTTCCACCACGGGAAATCCCTGTTAGCGGACGATTCCTTGATAGGACAACTAATAAGGAAAGAATTTAAAATCGTATCATTTACCTTTTGGGAAAATGATTCCAATTTCTGAACTGAATCAATCTTTCTACCTCTTGTAAATTACTCCGAGTTTAAATGTTGTGCATATTGATCCCAGTTTGTTTTCCTAAGGTTAAGGATGCTATTGGGGCCACTCACAGAGTGTGATAGTGGTATTTCATTAGTAAAATAAGTCAATTCGTCTCAACGCATACGAACCAACTTTGACCGATCTTCACCAACAGTACGGATGCCGCTGTAGTCACTTAAAAATTGGGACAGTGGTTTATTTGTTCCATGATAGGGTAGCCCGACGAGCATGGCTAACGAATAATTTGGATCACAATAAATTATGTACTCCCCACTTACCCATCCTACCAGGCGAACCGCGACTTTTCATTATCAATCGATCACTCGCGCAACAAACAATAGGCAACCGAAACAATAGACAAAACGCTACGCCCGATAACAAAATATTGCGGAACGAAGAATCGAGACAACCGATTCAACCAATAAAACTGGTGGTCTACCCAAACCTATTAAAAATAAATTTTATTAATATACATACAGTGGGTAGCAATTACCTGTCTTGCTCCATGTCCTTGAGAGCACTTACTACCTCACGAGTCGCCTGTACCCAACTCTGCAGGCGTCCATCCAGTTTCTCACTGTTCCATATAATGACATCATAACTTTTCCGCAAACAACAGAACGAACACTCTTTTTGTACCAAGCGGCTTGTTCAGATCGAGACAACTTCTTCGAAAAAATAGATACCGAGCTATGCCCGATAGTAAAGGTAATTCGCATCAAAGCATCGAACACGCACTCACGCCACCAAACAATCTGTGTTAAGTGCTTTAAAAGAGCTGAAAAACTAAGTGCGCTTCCGAAATACGTTGTACTTTCTAAACCAACTATTTAGGAAAAGTGTAATTTAATGGTTGAAGATACATTTTTTGCTCAATCACTTATTTAATTTTTTTTTATCCCACATAAACTGCCGGACAACAATAAGCCATGTCAATGAAACTTTATCATGATAAATAAAAATTATAAACCTGCATTAAGATTTAAATGAAAATGGCAGCGGCATTAACATTAATTTTTCATGAGCCATTATTGAAAATGCTGTTTGGTTTTATGAAGGCATCTATAAATAAATGATGTTTTGAAATGGCATTCATGAAAATAATTTTGGTAATCAATGTTTTTAATAAACATTCAAATACTTTTTCTTTTTCAAGTTCAACTAATTCAGAATACAGGAGAAATATTCAGCTTAGCTTTCTTTTTACCGAATGCAAATTGCTGGGTCTTTTGTTTAACTCCTGCCATAAGATTTTGTACAGTCTCCTTGTCCACTTTATTCACCGCAGAACGCCAGTTTGCCTTGAACTGTGTCTCGCTCAAAATAGCTTTTTAAGTCTTCTTAAGGTTCCGCTTTACGATGGCCCAATATTGTTTGATTGGGTGGAACTCTGGTGTGTTGGAAGGGTTCTTGTCCTTAGGTACCACTTGAACGTTGTTGGCAGCATATCACTCCATGGCCTCTTTTCCGTAATGGCAAGATGCCCAATCCGGCCAAAATAGAACGGAACAATTGTGTCGCTTCAGGAAAGACAGTAGACGTTTTTGTAGGCACTCGCTCAGATAAATTTCCAAGTTGACGGTTGCGGTCGCAATGTAAACGTTGCCCTTCAAGTCACAGGTACAGATCGCTTGCCACATCAGATATTTCTTCGCGAACTTTGACAGTTTAATGTGCTTGAAAATATCTGCCACCTTTCCCCGTCCGGTTGCCGTATAAAATTCCTGTCCAGGAAGCTGTTTAAATCTGCCTTGACGTAAGTTTCATCGTCCTGTACCACGCAATCAAACTTCATCAGCATCGTCGTGACAGCTTTCGCGATCGTAGTTTGGCCGACGTTTGTTTATTGTCACGATTTGGAGTCACCACTTTCTTGTAAATCGACAGTCCAGCTCGTTTTTAGCTCTATCCACGGTTTAAGCTGCCACTCCCAGCTTCTTTGCGACATCTCGGACATTTTTTTGTCTTCGCTGTGGCCTCCGGCTTTCAGTTTCCCCCGATCCAGCTTTCCTGGTTGTCGACGAACGTTCACCGAACACTTCTAATACGTTGGTAACAATTGATTTAGCCACATTCAACAATTTCGCCAAGTTGGCGAGAGAGTAGTTTGGATTTTCACCATGCACTTGCAAAATTTTGATGCGTTGCTTCTCTTCCTTCGATGACATTTTGATAACTGAAGTTCTTATCTCAAAATAAAAAAAAGCATGATACTACACTCACACATCTTCAGAATGAGGGGTGTGCAAAATTTTATAATGCACGATGAAAGGTAATGCGTCATGTTTTTGTCGACCAAATTTTGATAGAAACACCCTCTGTATGCATGACCGTTTAGCTGTCAAACAGCTTATATGGTAACCCTTCTGCTGCCAAAAAGAGTTTTGAGAATTCAAGCTCCGTTAAAAGTTAGTCCGCAGGAAGAAAGTTTTTTTGAAAAAAAACGGGAAAGCACTGCCATATACGAGGGGAAACAAGCCTCAAGATAATTCGATCTGGATAGGAGGCTGACTGATGTTAGTTGGCAAATTACTATTAAGAATGCTCTATAAGGGAACGTCCATTAATTATGTCACGCAAAAAGTGACTTTTTATGCCACCACCCCCCTCCCCCCTGTCATGTTTTTGTATGGACCTTCAAATTTTTTTTTTTTTATTGTCACGTTTTCTCAAACCCTCCTTCCCTCTTACTGCGTGCCTCGAGTGGCCATGAACATTTTCAGTAAAACACCCAGGCAATATGGATAACAAAATTCATGAAATTTCTCCTGTAGGATATTTTTCAACGTTAAGTGGCCATCTGATGCTTTGTCCTCGAACCTGTCTTTCCAGAAGAAGTTCCCGTCGAGCCCCAAGTGGCCATGAATATATTTAGTAGTTATGTCGCATTTTCTGGAAGCCGGAAACCATTTTTGTTAACTCTTCCATGGTCTTGCACTCCTTACCACTCTTCTTAAAGTTGCGCTCAACGATAGCCCTGTATCGTTTAATTTGACAAAACTGTGGAAAAGTAGGAGGATTAATGTCTTTCTCAACGAAATCTACTCCATTTTCTTGCATCCATTGTACTGTGGTGTTGGCGTAATGGGCTGACACCAAATCAGGTTAAACCAAAGTAGGTGCCTTGTACTGTTTGTGTAACGAAAGCATCCTTTTATGCAAACTTCGGTATTGATCGTGCCTTTATTGTAGGAAATCGATGATTTGGAGCCAATGAAACAAATTTACGAGCATCAAACGCGAACCTATAAATTTGTTTATCCTCGAATGACTTCTTAGAGATGAAAATTGCGGTCATGGAATTGTTCTTGCTTGATGCAAAATTCGGCTGTATAATTTTACTGCTATGGTTTTCGCCCAGGATTTTTGCTCAACAATTTGTTTGGCTATTTTCAGTTTCTCATATTTCTTATCTTCAGATTGTTGCGGTTCTTGATTCTTTGCACCATACCAGCCTCTTTGGCCGAATTACGAATCGACATCGATCTGTTCCAAACGATGAGGTATACAAGCTTCCGATCCAACTTTGGGTCAGCTGGGCCTGGTGATCTTGGTTAGGTCCTCCCTTAGCTCAGTCGGTAAAGGCGCAGCTACAAAGCAATACCATGCCTGAGGTAGCTGGGTTCGATTCCCGGTCAGGTTTAGGAATTTTTCGTTAAGACCATACCAAGGAGGGATATCAAGATCTGTATCGGCGGCTTCAATGCGAAGCTTGATTCCGAAAACTTGAACTATGAGCGAATCATGCGACGCCATGGTCTCGTAGAAATGAGCGAAATCGGAGACCCGCTCGCAGAGCTCTGTGGTACCAACGACACTAGAATCGGGGGTTCACTTTCCCACCATCGACCAGTTTGAAAATTCACGTGGGTTTCCCGTGATGGCTTTACCGAAATTCAAATCGACCACATCTGCGTCAATAAAAAATTGAAACAGAGCCTTGTTGATGAACGGGATAAACGTAGTGCCGATATCGCGTCTGGTTATCATATTCTTATCGGCGAAGTACGTCTGCGCATTGCGTGGATTTGACGACAAGAGGAGAAAGTTGGACGATGGTTGAACACACGTCGACTGGAAGATGTTACGGTGAAACGATCATTCGCTTAAGAACTACAGACTCGTGCTGCAGATATTTCGGAAGGCGGTAGCGTAGATGACCATTCAAGAGGGCCTTTAACGAGAATAATCTAGGTCGGATGCGCACCTAGAGAAAACATTGTATCACAGACGAAACCCGGATGAAGATTGAGGAGCGAAGAGAAGCCAAAGCTACGATAGAGGGATCAAAAACCAGAGGAGCCAAAGTTTTCTCAGCCTAACGAAGGCTAGAAAGCCGCAACAATCGCGGAAATTCACTTCCTCTACGATGCAGCCTAAGTGGGTCAAAAATGAACTCAAAGATCTGAAAGACTAGTCAGCTACTAACCGACTCTACTAATTAGCTGAAACGCTGTGGCTCGAGCACTTAGAACAACTTTTGCAAGTATCAGCCAAGCTACCAACACCTTAAAACAGCCATCCAAAACATGAAATCGAACAGAGCTACAGCTCTGTTGCACAACAGAGTCTTGTCCGATCTCAACCGGGCCAAAGCTGCGATGAGACAACGATGCAACAATCACCACTTCTGTTCATCATCGTTATCAACGAGGTAGTGGTAGGAGAGATGGATCGTGAACCAAACTACGGGTGGCAGCCTATTACAATGGAGTAAATAAATGACTTCGAATTGGCTGATGATTACTAGCATTACTAGCCCAACTAAAAAGTTAAGAAAATCGAAAATTACACGAAAGCGAACAACAGTAAACTGATCAATAATGTTTGAATTGCGTCAAATTCTATCGGTCATCTTGATAGCAACATAATTTTGTTGATTGTCGCTGAATAATTGACATATTTGGTATATAGGCCGAATGAAGGCCACCCTATGGGTATTTTTATTTTAATTATCTGTCAACACGTTACAAATCAAGCTGCACAATGCATTAGATCCTAAGTAAAGTAACATTGAGAGATTCTCTTCGTCGACTTTCTCTTTGGTTAAAAGCTTGTCTATAAAACGATTTGCTGATGTTTTCGACGTATTGGATTCTTAATCACGCTTTATACTATCGTACTGTATGTTGAAAATACTTGAATATGCCTCTACATAGCCGTAGGAACGTAAAGAGAAAGTCGACAAAGAGAGTCTCTCATTGTTACTTAGGACCTAATGCATTGTTTTGCTTGAAATACAGAAAAAGTATCATGCGCTTATCACTCCTGTTTATTTACAATAATAAATGCGTCAAGTTTCATGACTATTGAATAAAGCCAGGTTTGTTTTTTTATTTTCCTATTCTAGTACATTATCCTATTTTTTTCGTAATATAATAGTGGTTGAAATGAAATCGTTTTCAGCATTTTACATACGAAATAAAAGTCTTTGTGAGAGTTAAACATAAAATTTACAAGCTCAATTGTACATTATAAAGTAGATCAACAAAGTTCTGGATTGCCGTATCCACAAACACGAATCGGAGGGTAGAAAATTTGATTTTCTCCACATTGTTCCAAAGTGTAGCGCCCCAGAACACAAACAACGAATTTCGTGCAGTCAGTAGGGTGAGCCAAAAGGTCCACCACAATGCCCCTGCAAATATCATTGAAATTTGGAGGGGCCGCAGTTGTTGCTGGCGTGTCGGCTTCTGTTGCTGTTGTTTCCTCTTCTTGGCCCTCGGTAGTTTCAGAAGATGGTGGAGTTTCTTCCGAGGCATCGGAAGTCGTGGTTTCTTCTGTAGGAGTAGCCGCTGTGGTAGTGGTTGTGGTTATGGTTGACACTCCATCCCAGCATACAACATTTGGACGACGGTCGCATTCCATTCGGCGAACGTCAAAGAAGGTTCCCATCGGTAGGCACCGCACCTCATGCTCGGATCCGCCTTGACAAATTACGTAGAATTGGCACCTGGTTGATGGTAGAATGGTCCCATCAATTTCGGCAACACAGCGATTGGATGATTTAGGAACAGCATGGACCGATGCCAAAAAGGCAAAAGTCACGATAGTGGTGATAGTTTTCATAATTATGTGCTCACTCAATAAACGACTTGAATTGACTAACGCAAGCTCGCAATGGATCGCATTCTTAAATATTGAACCAGGAATAACAGAAATGGATTTTGAATATCATATCAGAGATTTTTGTTTAGATAAGCTTTATTGATATGAACTGCAGAAGTTGTATTACTGATGAAGATGAAGCTACTAACAATTATCAGCTCTTTTTATTTCACCACAACAAATCATGCATAATTGTGATAAGATAATGATATTGTATTTGTGATTTTCTCCTTCTTTGATCTGAAGGGTGAATTGAACTAAATGTTTCAGAAAAATTGCAAACATATTCTTCGAAATATTTTTTTTTTGTTCTTATCTAAAAATGAGAATCATAGGCAAAAACTACACAGAAAAAAATAATGAATTTTAACAGGAGCGTAAAATTTCCCCTCGATTCATAAGCAACGAAATTTTTTGCAATCATTCATGCGCCATACAGGAATGTTTGCCATCTTTCATACAACAAACTATATTCAGGCGTTATCTGACTTCAGTTTATATTAAATATCCCATTATGTTCTGCCTAATCTAGCATTCTCTTTATGTGCATTAGATAACGCAGAAAAATCAGTGTTTCTTTTAATCTGCCTAGAAAAATGGATAGAAACCATTGAAATCATCACTATCATTTCGAAAATTGCGTGTTATATCTGCAAATTCAAATAGTTTTATCCTAATTGAGAATTTAGTTTTTTATTTTATTTTAACGAGTTAGGGCCAAGAAATCTATTTCTGGCTTAAAAGGCCCAATATATGCTCAAAGTGAAAACTTTTGAAATTGGAAAGTTTTGGTTATACCTCCGTGTTCAATTTTTCTCGACTCTTTTTAAGCGTTCTTTCAAAACGTGTAATCTTACTAAGCAATTGTTGAAGGAAGTACGCCGTAAAGTAACATGATAAGAAAATTATCTATACAATCGATAATAAATACAATCATACACAGATAAAATGAAACATTGAATTTTCTGCGTTATCAAATGCATATAAAGGGAATGCTAGGTTTGGCAGAAAAGAATGGGATATTTCATGTAAATGTAAGCCAGATAACGCCTGAATCTAGTCTGTTGTATGAAAGATTGCAAACATTGTTGTATGGCACATGAAAGATTGCAAACAATTTCGTTGTTTATGCCTCCTTTGGCTTGGAATTTAACATTACCCGCTTGTTAAAACTAATAAACTAAAGAGAACTCGCAAAGGCTTGGTCAGTTAAAGTTCATCAGCATAGCGAGAATATAATGAATGTGTCTGAGTTCAATAACTGGTAAAAATGGTTTGACTGTTTTTGGCATAGAATAGTCAAATATCATCAATGGATAAATGAAACAGTCTGTGGCTGAACATTTTAATGATATGGACATTACCGAAATTGTATAACTCTTTGTATAATTTTTGAGAGCTCGCAGTGTAACCACCGGCTGTCTTTATTCGATGAAGCCTTTATCAACAAGAGTGCAACAAATAATTTGTTGCTTCGGCTTAGTTTTGCAGCATTGCAGCTTAGTAATAGCTGAAGCAACAGCTCAAGATTTATGGAGATTTGTGGCTTTGAAAACGCGACTTCGATATTTGACTGCTCCATCTCCAAGGCATCAAAAATATCAAAATGTCCGTTTTCATGGCATCATGCATAATCACTTCGAATTTATAAAGGCACAAATCAAAGAAACTACACATTTTCATATGCCAATCATGAATCATTAAGAATTGTATGCAGCAAGAATTATAATGAAGTAGAACATGTTTTTATACATGCCCTTTCACTCAATTTCCTAAATAAAAAACATCTGTTTCCAACCTTCCGCACACTGACGGAACTTTCAACACTTTCTCTTCATATCTTTCATTCTAGCCAAAAACATTAGTGTTCACTCTTGGTGCCTCAAAGTGATGAGCGAACATCTCCTTCTACATCATGATTTTTTAGATTTGTGCTTTTAAAATTCGAAGTGACGATGCAAATCAGTCATGGCCATTTTTAAATATCATCAACCTTCACCTCAACAACAAACGCTATTTAATCAGAAAGAAAACGAAACTGCCCATACAGTAGGCGTTATCATTCCGAATAGCAGCTTATCTACTTCCTAGATAAAAGCAAGGAACATTATATCAAATGGTTTACTGGATGACTGCAGTATGCGTCAGAAAATAATGGGACTCAAATATTTTCATTTAAGTTCGAGCTAAGTATCTTTATTATTAGCTTTAAACATAACCTGTATTAACACTACAGGGTGCGGCAAAAAATAATGTGAAAATGTTCAAACTTGAGTATTGGGTTAATTCGTGTAGCTAGTGATTAATTTCTGTCGAAAGTGTATTTTTTTATGTTAACTTTCAAGGGCTGCATCCAAACATTCTCTTTGTTTTATTGCAAATTCGTCAAAATGTTCGGGAAAGAAGTGATCACCAGTTTGTTACTTGCCCAGAAGAAGCCGGAAGAGATTGCCAAGGTGGTAGGGTGCCATCTGGCAACAGTTTACCGCATAAAAAAGTCCCTGCAGGATGGTCCTAAGCAGCGGAAGCCGGGAAGCGGATGTCCGCGCTTTGCACGCACGCCGAACGTGATCAAATCGGTCCGAGCAATAATTGCTCGCAACCCGGTGCGTTCCATAAGAAAACTTGCAAAGGCAGCCAATATTTCGGAGAATTCCATGCGGAGAATCATCAAAGAAGACCTGCATGCATCTTCCAGAGCCAGAGTGAAACGCCACTTGATTACGGACCGGGTCAAGGAACTACGAGTGACTCGTTCCAAGAGATTGCTTTCTTTGTTGATGAAGGAAAACATGATAATCCTGTTCTCCGACGAAAAGCTTTTCAGGTTCATTTCACCGCAAAAAATGGAAAATGTTCCGGAAAAAGTGAAATTCAAATTTCAAACTAAACATCCGGCTGGTGTCATGATGTTTGGCTTGGTGGCGTCCAACGGTTTGAAAATGCCGCCTGTTTTCATTGATTCTGGAGTTTAAATCAATACCGAAGTGTATATCGGTATTTTATTGGACCAAAAGCTTCCCTAGGTGAAGGCTAATTTATCCGAGGACCAAAACGTTACCCTACAGCAAGATGGAGTGCCGTGTCACACGTCCAATTGAATCCACCAATGGTTGAACGATAACATGAAGTTTTGGCCGAAGGATTTTTGGCCCCCTAGCAGTTCAGATCTTAATCCGTTGGATTATTAGATTTGGGCGTTTGTTGAAGCACGAGCCTGCAAACCATCACACCCTAGAATTTCGAGTTCCTCCGGGAAAGTGGTCATAACCAATTTCATACCATACCCTAGCTTGCGACATATCAAACTTTATGATTTAGCAGAACTAGGTCTTCGGAGGACATCCTGAGGATTCCTGACCATACTGGCCACCTAAGGATGTCCTGCGGGATCCATATTCCTTGGAAAAAGTGGATATATCCAAATCTTTTCCAAAACCTGGCTTGCGACACAACAAACTTCATGATTGATTCTTGATTCATCATCCAAAACCTGGCTTGTGGCATATCAAACTGCATGAGTTTGCAAATCTTTGTCTTTGGATCAATATCCTTTTCCACCCAGGTTAAATCGGGATCCGTTATGCTTGAAGTATCGGTTTTCGAGTTACTCAAAATTTTGCACAAACATAATTCACACTTTAGAACAAAACAAAAACCAAAAGAGTTGTCTTTTCTCAACTGTGAAACCACAATAGCTGTTTTAACTCTATGCTTGCATTGGCTAGTGGTATGCCTCAACTAAACAATTTTTCACAAAAGGATACTGTCGAGCTGGTAAAAAAAACGCACATTTTAGTTCATCAAAACGTAACGGAATTAAGAAAAAGAGCATGCAGAGGACGGATGGATTATGAAAGTGAGGCGAGGACTTCTTTATTCAATCTATCTTACGAGCATAAGCAGTATGATAAGGTTTCCTGGAAAATGTTTTGGTTATCCTCTGAATACATTACCCATGGATGATTAATTTCATTGCTACTCATGTATGGCACATGAAATCATCAGTTTGTCAGTTCCCTAATAAATTGCTCGATTCTACATACATAATTGGGCCCTGAAGTTAATTGCACATTATGAAAACATGTGAAGTAAACACACGAAAATTGAGTAACATTTCCGTGAGAGAAAAAGAGAATTGTACTCAAAAATTGAGTAAAATGGAGCGGGAGTGTATGTCACATCGGTTTCTCAGCCGTTTTTGAACCGATTTTAGTTCTGTTGCATTCTATTGTGTCGCATCTGAAGCTACGTACACACTTAGATCAGAATACCTAAAGATCGTTAAAAAGTACCGATAATCGCTCAAAAGTGAACATACCTAAATTATGCGTAAATACAGATTACCTAGATTGGGTAATAGTATTGAAAGAAGATACATGTTAAATATTACCGATTTTGTATCGTTAATTTTTACTCAAATTTGTGTATTTTTTTGTAGTTTTATTTTACAGAATGCTTAAAAAAAGACATGCAATTTAACAATTTATCCATTTGGATTAGTTTTACAAATTCTGCACTCATGGAGATACAAATGTTCAAATGTATGACAGATTTTATTTTGTATGAAAAAAAATATCAATAAAAAGTATGGATGAATCCAAGTAAAGCTTAAGTGAGGTTTAACATCGTAGTATCGTAGTATCTAGAACTGACATTGATAATAACTTTCCTGTTTTTTTTAACCATATGGAATTGGTCAGTACCGTCGTTATCGAAAATTTTTTGCTCCTTCAGTCACGATTTATTCTGATTAAACAGCTCAAAAAATAATTTTGCAAAGCATCATCGACGACGACGTTTAACCTCACTTTTTCATTATATACCTGGATACCTCCACTACCGAAATATTTTATCTGCATCGATCCAACATTGATGTCGAATTGCACCGTTCTGCTCCAAATTCTCGTTGGTCCACAAGGATCCGTCGGAGCTAGAATAAAAATAGACAGCAAAAGTTATTGCTTGAGAGATTGGAACATTATTAAACTAAGATTATAAGAAAAATAAATATATTTTCACTTGGAAAAATATGGCGACCGCTTTGCTTCAGTGACGGAAAATTTATTCAATTTTAGGTAAATAATAACGTCCAATATTGTAATGTTAACATAACCCAAATGTCAGTAAAAATGACTGATTATTATCGTTCAAATTTACGGCTATTTTGGGTATTGTCAACAATACCTAATTTTACCAAATTAATACCTAATTTTAGGTATTCTCATCTTAGCGTGTATGTCACATCCGATGCGACATTCAGTTGATTAGATGCCACACTATGCGACATTATAGCATTAGAGCAGTATCGATTGGCACGAGTGGTTTTTAACTGCAACGAGTATATTCGAAAATTACACAAAGTCTCCATTTACTATAACTGAACAATTTCCAACGAACATGCTCGCATCTTGAATCCATATCGATAATCAAAATTAACGGTGAGGGTTGTCTAATCGTTCATTCTACAGACTGAATATAAGAAATTTCTAATACTTATGTAATATTCCTTTCATAGCACTTATCTAAAAAGATTGTTGATAACTATTGTTGTCAATATTTCTATCACATTCAGCCGAGCCAATCAGACCAACGCCAGAGGCCACACCAGCCTGTACACAGAAGTTGTCTACATTGTAATCGGTCCATGGCTGTTCCTCGCCAGCCTCGCTGCCTGCGGAGACGGATCAATGGGATTTCACTGGAATCGAAGGCAGCAAATTTCAATCGTTTTGCAGTCAATTCACAGCAAAAGGTATCCGATGAAGTACTTTTCATCAATATTGCAACACATTCATTTTGAATTGCAGCGAATTAAAAGGAATTCATCCAATCAAGTTGATGGGAACCATGTGAGACATCCTTTGTTCAGTATTGTCTAACAGTTGTCTACATAACCTGAATATATGAAATATCAAATGTATCTAAAATTTCCTGGAATTACACATTAAAATAAGTATCCATTACTATAAACTCCATAGTCGAGTTCGTAATCCTGGTGCAGCGTAAGAAGGGTCCGGTATCAGCATTGGTGGATGAATTTGAATGTTAACGGTTGCTTTGCGTTACAATTAAATGAGGTGAAATTTTACGCGTCTGTTAAAATTATTTGTTTTTTCTGTGATTGTTCCCAGCAACAACACATTTATATGTTCATTCATGATTTAAAAACGCATTATAAAAGGCTGGTGTTATGTTGAAGTTTATAGAATATTTTGATTAAATTAATCATTGCCCTTTCCTAAAATTTCCCCAAGACACCATGCTTACACAGAAAGAAAATTCCCACTGTGCACCTGTCGAAATAAAAGGAGATGACAACATCTTAACGTACCACTCAAAAAAATAAGACGACAAGGTAAGTCAAACCAACCAGTTTGGTATAATAAACAAATAAAAAATTTGAAGAATCGGAAGCAAAAAGCACACAAAATATACAAAAGAGATGGTAACAGCAATAACCTGGCAAACTACTTGAGTATTTGTGATGAACTGAATCTAACCATAAAAAATGCATATGATGAGCACAATGCAAAAACTGAACTTGAAATTAAGTCTTGCCCAAAAAAATTTTTCAATTATGTTAAAACTAAATTGAAATCTGACAACTTCCCATCTAGAATGCATCTTAACTCAAATGTTGGTAATAACGCAGAAGAAATTTGCAATCTATTTGCAACATTCTTTCAAGAAATATATACCACATTTGCTGAAGAAGATCGCGATTACGAATATTTCGATTTCTTCCCAGGATTTTCAAGGGACATTGGAGTTAGTCAAGTCGAATTTCAAGACATATTTCAAGGTTTGAATAATTTAGACGTTTCTAAAGGTTCTGGCCCTGATGGAATACCACCAGTATTTATGAAAAACTTAGCATTGGAACTTACATCACCTTTATTTTGGCTATTTAATATGTCATTGAAATCTGGGATCTTTCCCAAACTGTGGAAAAGTTCCTACCTAGTACCTATTTTCAAAAGTGGGAAAAAATCTGACATACGTAACTATCGTGGAATTGCCATTTTATCTTGCATTCCTAAACTTTTTGAAGCAATTATTAATGAAAAATTGTTCACTCAAATCAAAAACAGAATCACTACAAAGCAACATGGATTTTTCAAAGGACGATCAACTAGCACAAATTTATTGGAATTCGTTAACTACTCTCTGATAGCAATGGACAATGGTTACCATGTAGAAGCTCTTTATACAGACTTCAGCAAAGCTTTTGATCGCATTGACATACCCATGCTTCTTTTTAAATTGCAAAAATTGGGAATTGAGCTAGGAATTCTCAAATGGATCGAATCCTACCTTACTCACCGTCAACAAATAGTAAGATTTAAAGGGAAGAAATCAAACCCTATTCAAGTCACCTCTGGAGTCCCCCAAGGCTCTCATTTAGGCCCCCTCTTATTTATTTTGTTTGTAAATGACGTTTCCTTTATTCTTAAAAACATTAAATTTCTTGTTTATGCTGATGACATGAAACTATTTTTAGAAATAAGAAATAAAGAAGATATTATTACATTCCAGCAAGAAATAAACGTTTTCTATGTCTGGTGTAACAAAAGTCTTTTACAGCTAAACATAAAAAAATGTAATTCGATTACTTTTAGTAGGAAACGAAGCACTCTAGACGTAACTATTAATTTAGGGAATCAGCCAGTTGAAAAGTGTAAAGGAGTAAGGGACTTAGGAGTTATCTTGGATTCCAAACTTACATTCATTGAACATTACAATACTATCATCAACAGAGCAAATAATATGCTTGGATTTATAAAACGTTTTTGTTACAATTTTCATGACCCGTACACAATAAAAACATTGTACATTGCATATGTGAGGTCAATACTGGAATATTGTAGCGTAGTTTGGTCACCCTTTTCAGTCATACAAGAAGAACGAATAGAATCGGTACAGAAGCAGTTTTTACTATTTGCCCTTCGTAAATTAGGTTGGACAAGGTTACCTCTTCCATCTTATGAAGCACGCTGTATGCTAATCAGCATCCGATCATTAAAAGAGCGCCGTGAATTTGCATTAGTTTCATTCGTAAATGATATTGTTGCGCAACGCGTTGACTCAGTAGAACTTTTAGCAAAACTTAATTTTTACATTCCGTCCCGGCAATTACGAAATAGAAATATATTTACTACAAGCCATCATCGCACAAATTACGCCAAATTTGGGCCTCTTAATCAGATGATGGCAACGTACAATAAGCACGGAGAAAATGATGACTTCACTATGACTAAAACAAAATTGAAGCAATACTTCAATGCAATTAGATAACCTAAACATTAAAAATATAAACCTGATATGTTAGTTTTTTAAGACATACTATATATTTAAGAAGTGTAACATAAAATTGTAAATATCATTGTAACAAAACGGTCTACTACTGATTGACGACAATTAAATAAATAAATAAATAAAATGTTTTTTTTTTCATGGTTTTCATACAAATATCTGTACGTGAAGATAACAGATTTTTTAGATAAACCTGGATTTTTATGACCGATCACGCAGTATGGCCAACAATCAACATGCAACTAGCGATTTGAAATTGGTTCACTGTTGTAGAACCCCTTGGTCCGAAATACACCTTGAAGTCAGCACCTTGCTGTACAAATTTGCGCCTTTGTTTTGATTTGCTGTGTTATTTCGACAGAATATTTGAGAGTGTGTTTGTGTGAGTTCATTATTAGGGGGCATTATTGAGCTTGAGACCGAGCTTGGGACCGATGTGCTAGTACTGACAGCCAAGAAAAAAATCGTTTTTGTATGGGACCTACTGGTCTTAGAGTTAGTCTATGGCAATGCATGGATAATTATGCCGCCAGAACATGACTTTTGAATACCCTAGAGGCCCAAGGAAGACAACCTTATGTTCCTATAAGAGATGTTTTAGGATCTCGCGATATGTGCTATATGCAGTCGATTTATGTATTTATCGAAATGCCTAGTATAAGAGTTTAATCTGCTTGTGTTTTTATTTTTCTTTATTCATTACTTTGTGTTTGTTTTGTTCCGACATCTTGAGTTTGTTTTGTTCCGACAGTCTCATCGTCGCTCAATGGTAACGAAAACCGGCCGAACACAAAAATGGAGCCCTGACCATTCCGCACCAAGTTATTCTGCTGGCGACAACTATCTGATGAGACTACAGAATCCTATCTCCATATTCCTCTGTCCAACCCATCCTCAAAAAATGTCACCTATTTTTACCTTGGGTAAACCGCCAGTAAACGACCCAATCCTACTAATACTAGTATAAGGTCATTAAATTATACAAAAAACAATGAATTATTGGCTTAGTAAAGCTAACGCAATTGAGTCTCCCAAATATATGAACCAGCTAAAAAAAATTGTTTAGGTCATTACATACTTTCAGCGTATCGTTAACCATAATGATCCCTGCTGCTAACCTTTTCCGAACTATCCAACATTCCAGTGATTTCTCTGGGACTTCACTTCCTTCAAAGAGAGTATCACGTTAACATGTTCCTTCCCATTCCCTACTTGACAAGCATTCGGGCACGGCCGACGCCGGTATTGCTTTATAATGGGTCGCCAGTTTTTATACATTGAGGATGTATGTTAGTCCCGAACATCATCTGTTGGTTCTTTGTGTAAATACAGCTGATCTGGCAATAACGGAGTAGCATCCGCGGGCGGTCAACCATGCTCATTATGATTCTAACAATTGACTTATCGGCATCATTGACATCCACACATATACCGAGCCCGCGGTTCAAGGGTTGCAGACTGCTTTTCACTTCGTTTTGGCATCCTCTGCTTCTTGAAGGGGGTTTAGATGGATTCTTGCCTTGGCACATTTAACATTACTTCTAGAAGTACCGAGCTTTTTGTCAAAATATCTAAATAACTCCTTTCTTTTGTTCGAAATCTTCCGCAATGCTACACGCCTCTAGGTGGTGGCATTTTGACCCGATTCGATAGAATAATTGGGAATATAGCACAGATTCTGCACAATCTGTTTACGCTTTTCGGGAGAAATGCCTCGGAAAAACAACAACTTTAAAGACACAAAGACACACAGTTTCGTGTAGAAATCATGCTTATACTTTTAAGGACACCCTTTCGTATGTAAAAACAACTTAGTTAAAAGAAGTTTGAGTGTTTCGACTCTGAAGGTTGAAAAGCAACCAGAGCGTGTTTGAAGAGAAAAACAGAGGAGAGTGACCATCAGCAATCATGAAAGCGAACAACGTCAGTAGCCGCGACGGCAACTTCCCGAACGTTTTCGGACATTCGATTTGGCAAATTAATCTAGATTAACACAGATTTTTTTTTTCATACAGATATTTGTGTGTAAAGATTAAAATTTTTTGAATAAATCAATATTTTTAAGATTTTCGGGAATTGCTGGTCCACTCAAAAACCTCAATTCCAAAAAATGAGTACATTTTACACTGATAAGAAAGCCACAATATCTATGTGTCCCTCACATGTTTTTTCTTTTCAATTTAATCAACCAAATGTTATCTATTTGCACATGAAAATAGAGCAGCTTCTAAGTGCTTTATCTTCGCGTTATTTTATGATCACCTCTGTATGGGTCCCACCTCATTGTTCAATTCTGGGCAATGAGAGAGCGGACTCGGTTGCAAAGGTGGGCGCTATGGAAGGCGATATTTGTGATCGACAAATCGCCTTTAATGATTTTTTTGCTATTTTTCGTCAACAGTCACTCATCAGCTTGCAGTATAAATGGAGTAAAGGAGATTTTGGGCGATGGCAACATTCTATCATCCCATGGGTGTCGAAGAAATCTTGGCTTGATGGTATGGATGTACAGGTCCAATCTTGAGTGCCGCCATGTGTTTGCATAGCAAATTCAAAAAGATGTGCGACTTTGAGCGCACGGCAAAACAAGGGTGCACGGAAATACAGACTGCACTTTTACGTCTCTTTGAAATTTAATATGCTGTTTCGGAACAGCGCGTGCTGCACTCAAAGAGATTTGAGTTGCACCTTATCATTGCTAAGGAGTCATCATGCTCAGGAGTCATCAGCTACTCAAGTATCCATTCGACGACTACGGGGACAATATGAATAGTAAAACAAATGGCGGTGTGCAGCTAAACACATTATGGCTCAATGGATGAATCGGATCAAGCGAAACAGGCAATTTGAAGGAGTTGCGCTGAAGTAGTGCTTCGAGGCGTTGCTCATAACATTGCAGCGAAGCGTGTTGGTTCTTCGCAACCATGGCTTCTCTGATCAAAGCAAGCATAACTGTTAATTTATTACTCTATATTCATTCCATTATTATCATTCAATAAAGAGAGCAGCAATTTTTCAAGCTCTATTCTTTTAATATCTTATAACCAGAGACCTGGCGGATTGTCATTTTCCTGTAGCTAACATCTTTTACAACCAAACGTCAAATGAATCGATATTTGTAAACAATACCTGTATCTGTAGTAACAAACGTCAGATGGGTCTTATTCAAATAAGCGCCGCGATATGTTGCATGCGGTCAAACGCTAGTAAATAAGATAGGTTTGCCAGGTCTCAACTTACAACTATTTCTTTTCTGTCCATTAGATTTGCAAGTTAAAGAACTCTTCAAACATGTTTATGTTTACGCCCAAAGCACATGAAAAAAACATTCGTCCAAGTGCTCTGCCGAATTCCAGCAAATCGTACCGCCACCAGACATACCCTTTGTATTCTTATTATTATTAGCTGTACATTTCTTATTATTAGCTGTACGGAGAATTTCCTTGCAGAGAGCAAATTAAGTTTAAAAGACCGCATGAAGCGTTGTCTGCAATACGGACTGCAGGGAAGCCGCCTTTTAAATTGACTGCCTGAATTCGAAATCATAGCTGCCAAAACAAACTCGTAATGGTTGTGCAATCTTTTGATATCCCTTATTGGACAACTATAAAATTTACTACTTCCCCTCGTTATCAGTCTCGATGACCAATGGGGTTGTAAAAATGGACGGAACTAATTAGTGGGAACCGATTGAATTGCATCTTATGCGGCTTGATAAGCTTTAATGCTGAGCTCAAAATAGCAGTTTGAAAACTTTTAAATATAAACGTCCATGTTTCAGCGATCGCGTGGCATTACATCATAGGAAGTGAAGCGTCAGAATGAGAGGTGAGAATCCAATGAATTTATATGAAAATTGTGAACTAAGTGGTTATTCAGTTTCCAGGATCACGGTAGTGGCTATTTTAGCATTAGCATCTTGCTGCACTGCTGAAAAACGAAACTACGATGAAGTGTGTTTTGGAGCACCGAATTTATCCTACGTGGCCAGCCGGATTTCATGTGAATATTATTACGCTTGCATCGATGGAACTGCTTACGGATACCGCTGTGATGACGGCAAGTGGTTTTCAACGGAGAAACAAGATTGCGTTAACCCTGAAGATTCTGACTGCGACATTGAGCAATCTCCAGACTTACCAACAGCCCCTCCTCCAGTTCCATCTCCGATGTGCGATGGTGTCCCAGATTACCGTTATGTGGCATCAACTGAAAACTGCCAATATTATTACCAGTGTATTGATGAGATTGCTTACAAGGTCTCTTGTCCAAAATTCGACTGGTTCAATGTAGGAACGGATATATTGTTTTTCTAGATGACAACATAATTAAGACTCTTCAAATATTCCAGGAAGAACAGCAACGATGTGGAAACCGTTATGAGTTTGATTGTGATCTGGAGACTCCATCAACGACACCTGGATCACCAAATCGATGCGTTAATGAACCCAACTTTGGCTTCATAGATGATCCAGACTATTGCTATCGGTTCTTCAAGTGTATGACTGGCGTACCGTTCCCGATGGTCTGTGCTAATGAACTATGGTTCGATTATGCAAAACAGGCATGCGTAGATCCTTCGGAAACTTCTTGCAGTGCCACAACGCCGCCTCCGAACCCACCACCTGTTCCGAATATATGTGACGATGTTGAGGATGGAAAAAGCGTGCTACATTATAGGTAAGCCTTGCTGTTTTATGACATGTAGTAGTACTTTATGAAACTTTACACTTTTAGATTCTGCAATGTGTATTTTACCTGTCAAGATAAGGTAGGAACCCCCCATCATTGCTCTAATAATTTTTGGTTCGACGAAGATCGCCAGGAATGTGCCCACCCAATGGATGTCTTCTGTCCTCATGGAATAGTAACAACTCCAACGCCGGATGTTTGTACTGGTATAGAAGACGGTGTATTGGTTGCAGCCCCAGACAACTGTAATGGGTATTACGTATGTGCCAATGATATCGGTTATCGAGCTTACTGTCCTCCTGGACAATATTTCAACAAAGACCGCCAAATGTGTGATGACCAACAAAATGTTGATTGCCTAATCTAGATAAGGACTTTAATATACGGTGTTCAATTGGATCTTTTGATGTTTCCTAATATTGTTGGTGAAATAAACTAGTGATTGACTGTTATAAGTGCTTTATTGTACCTCTGGTGTGTCATCCATAAAACGTATAAAATGTCTGAACCTGTTCCTAACGTGAGGTAGTCTTCCTGTAAAAGTTACAAAATGAAGTTTACTATCATCACAACTCTCACATTATTATTATTAACGGATACGACCAGTGGCTTATGCACCGGTGTTTTGGATCTAACCTACGTTCGGAGTCCGAATACATGCTACCTATACTACAGTTGCATCAATGGCGTTGCTTACCCACAAAAATGTCCCGATGGATTGTACTTCTCGATGGAGTTACAGCGATGTGTGCTTCCTGCTGAATCAGATTGCGATATCGAAGACCCTCCCGAATTACCCGAAGCTCCTGCTCCTGAACCTTCGCCTATGTGCAGTGGTGTTCAAACCTATAGCTACATAGCAGAGCCATCTAGTTGCGAACGGTACTATCAGTGTATAGATGGAATTGCCTACATGTTATCGTGCCCAAAATCATTTATTTTTTCGCACGAGAACCAACGCTGTGGCAACCGGTTTGAGTTTGAATGCAAACTTGAGAAATAAACTTTAACTGAGTGTGTTTTTTTCCACAACTGTTTATGAAGAATGTAGCATTTCGGTTCAACTAAGAACACTGTTTGCGTCAGTTTTCTAAAAGATGTAGTGAAGATTTTTCTAAAACCGTAGTATAGATTTTTGTCCACATGCCAAAAGATCATAATAACGGATATAAGACGGATGTCGTTTATGGTCCGATAATAAACACTGCAGAGATTGTAAGACCATAATCCAAACGATAATGTTGTGAATTCTTGCATTTAGGGTTCTTATGTGCTTTTGGTCTATGCTAGTTAACCAAAGTGGAACCAAAGTGGACCCTGGAAGTCCAGGGGGTAAAAGCGCGGTTCTAATCCCGTTAGTTTGTTTTTGATTCATTTTTTTACGCCTTTCTCTGGTACATATATATTATCTCCAGCTTTAAATATTTCGATTCCTATTGTTACATTGATTTGCAGATTGATATCACATCCTCTGCCCATGTCGTCTTCTCTAACATCTTAAGATGGAAAACCTAACATAATAGTATGCGATTCTTTCAACGCCCGGTAGGGTGTAAGTCATGTATTGAAAAGTAGTCACAAACATTTGATCTTATACTAGTGTATATTAATTTAGCGTGTGTTCGTACACGTTTTGTTCATTTGCCAAAAGCCTATTTTGGTTCGTTTCTTTTCATGATCACTGTTTTTTTTGCGTCGCGGATGTCGCGGATTGAACTTCACGTACGGAAAAAAATTCACAATCAGATTGCCAAAAAGGTCAAAGTACATCCAGCAAGAGTAAAACGAGTGATTGAAAAGTATGGTGAGTAGTACACCCTGCCGGATCTACTGAGGACTGCATGAACACCCGGTTCCAGCATTGCTGAATCAGACCAAAAAATCGTCGATTAAATTCAGGAGAACAAATCAGCCTCTACTCGTGATAAGAATACAGGGGCCACATGGGGATGATCGAGCGGATCTCCGAAGAAGAAGTATTGTGCCAAAATATACTCCCGAAAGCTGTGCAACCGTATTTTGAACAATACCTTTCAGTGTACTTTGATGGACGACGAAACGTACTTGAAACTGAAACAATAGCAGATAAAACTGTTCTTACAATTCCGTAAGAAGGCGCTCGTTTGGCAAACAATTTGCACATCTGGCTCTCGATACTCTCTATACAAAAGGAACAATTAATGCTGAAATTTATGGAAACGAGTGCATCCAGAAGAGGTTCCTTCCACTATATTGGAAACATGAAGTTGAAACTTCAAGGCAGGGGCAGTGGCCCACAAAGTGTGAGACTTAAAGAAAAACTGATCCGGTGTCCAGAAAGTCCAAAACCACTATGCTGAACATGATGGACGGTATAAATGCGGACTCACGGAGTGAGCAGGACTGCACCAGTAGTGAGATAAAATACAATACGACAAACGTTTGTTTGGCTGTAAAACCGACCTCCTTTCCTACGTTGCAGTGTGTCATTCAAATTTTGTATGGGATACCATCACATAGGAAGAAAGGCGCGTTACACAGCGAGCAGTCCATTTAGGTGTGTGTCTATGACTAAACACGGTATCACTGTGTTTTCGAGTTAGAATAGGAGTGCACTAAAATACGGAAACACTGACTGACTGACTGACTTACTGACTTATTCCCAAGGTGGACCATGGAGCAGTTTCACCAGATGCCGGATGCACTGACTGAGAAGCTACGCTATCGATCGTAGGTACCGCCAGCACTTTTCGCAAGGACAGTCGTGAATCCGTTATTGATGTAGTCTTTCGCTGATGACAAATATGAACTGCAGAGTGGGCAGTCGTGTAGTGGTGCATGACTGATTAATCCCAGTCGAGGTCGGTGGTTTTCCTGAGGCGAAAGCATCTTGTCCTGTCCTGGAAGTAAAGCCTTTGGTCCCGGCTCATGTATTGATGAATGCGATATGTAAGGTCCAGATAATGAAGTCGTCTTTCTGGCGTCGGGGTTTGTAACCATGTTGTGAGGAAATAGGTGTACGGAAAATTAACGAAATTAAATTAAAAAAAAAACATTGGAGAGTGTGTGAGAGTGCGACCATCTGGTCGAATATCGGCCCGCGAAATTCTGTCAAAATATGAAGTACAAATAATTGCAAGCATAAGTAAAAGACGAAGTTTGTTTTGGCAGGGAACTCTTTCCTGAGGCACTTCGAAAACGAAATCTCGAATCATAACATGGACAAACTGATAAATACGTTAGTAAGGGAATGCGACACCACCATGCCGTAGATACTGTAGCCGAGGAACAAGCATCCTTCGCGCTAGTTGTCTCAGAGCCAGAAGACGAGTCCAGAAAGCTAAAACCACAGCAGACAGATAATTTCGTAGGGTGGTGTTCTGAGAGGCCAGGGCCAAATTGAAACAAGAGATAAGATTGAGGCTGCTACAAAGGCTGCAGAGCTATGTCCAGCAAAACTGAAACTTATCGTAGATGGACTTTTCCCGACGCACAATCCAACGACCTGGAACGACGAGAAAGAAAAACGGAACGCTAAGGCCACGCAAGTGTTGAATGAGGAGCTCGTGGCAGTGGCGAAAGGGCTTAAGGTGAAGAAGGCACCCGTACCGGATGGAATCTCTAACGTGGCTCTGAAAGTGGCGATTCTGGCATTTCCGGACATGTTTTGGATGTGCTGCAGAAATGTCTAGAGGAAGGTCATTTCCCGGACAGGTAGAAAATACAGAAGCTCGTGTTGCTTCTAAAGCCACACAGAAAAAAATAATTAATTTTAACAAGCGCGTAAAATTTCATTTAAATTTTGTTTGCAATCTTTCATACAACAGGCTCGATTCAGGCGTTATCTGGCTTAAATTTACATGAAATATCCCATTATGTTCTGCCAAATCTAGCATTCCCTTTATGTGCATTAGATAACGCAGAAAATTCAGTGTTTCTTTTTATCTGTGCAGGGAAGCTTCTGGAGAATCCAGCATCACATAGCCAACATCCTCAACCCTGAAATTTACCGTTTCCGGAAAAAGAAGTCTACGGTGGATGTCATTTGGACAGTGGTCGGGCCAGTCGTAAAGTCGTCCAAACAGAAGTGGAATGGTGGGCGAAATCGCGCTGTTGGCTTTGTGGACGACATCGTAAAGCTTGCTTCAGATAGAATTGGAACAAAAACAATTGCCTGTATTTCAGTTATTTATTATTGAATTCAAGATCTTTTTTTTATAAAAATGTAGCGTTTTCTTCATACTTTTAAGAAAAAATACGGATAAAATTATTCGTCACGGTTTCGAAGGAATTCTCGAATTTTTCCTGTAACACAGCTCATAAGGCGGCGCACACCTTCTTCGTCCATCGATTTAGCTATCTTATTCCACCAGGTCTTCATCTGATTGATGTCTTTGACAACTTTTCCCTTTGCCTTGAGTCTCCTCTTCATGATTGCCCAGTATTTCTCAATAGGGGCCGGAACATTCGGGAGTTGCAGTCTGAGCATCGGAACGAATCATTGCTATACGAGGATGCGTTGTGCGGATGCGGCAAACTGAACGGCAAGTAAATTTTGCCTGCGATTTGCCCGAAGTCAGCCTTGACATAGATTTCATCGTCCATCAGAAGACACCCGTCGAACTTGGTCAGCACCTGGTCGTATAGCTTCCGAGCACGGATTCTGGCCACACTATTCTGTTTTATGGTCCGATTTGGCTGTTTGCTAGCTCAATACGACTTGATTCCTTCCCGGAGTCGAGTTCTCTTCACGGTACTATGGGCAGCACCGAATTTTCTGGCCAAATCACTGTCCGACAGATTGGGATTCCTCGTAAAGGTCTTCAAAATCTTACCTCGCAGTTTCCGGTCGACAGTTCCACTCCGACGATTGGCTTGAGGCTTCCGAATCGTCGTCAATGTTTCCTTATACCGTTTGATAACGCGCCATACGGTATTTCTGGGAAATTACAGCTGTTTAGCTAGCCTAGATGCAGACCACAATGGATTTTCCAAATAACTGTTCACAATTTTTTCCCTTCTTTCGGCTTCCATGTTGATTGTTTACAAAGTACAGTCGATTTGCGGAATGTCAAAAATACATACGTGAAGCTGACAAAATTCCCGACACGTGGGTGCCAAGAACCTCCAAATCCGTCCACCAGGAACGCCACAATATGAGCAAAAATTTGTTCCAATTCTAAATGAAGCAAGCCTTATTGTCAGTGACAGGCTAAAAACTGCAAGAAGTGAAGATTCTGGCAACCGGAGTTATTGGCATTATTGAAAACTAGATACAGCGATCGAAGCTGCAGATACGAAACAGGGATGCTCTTGGCAAATACAAGCGCATGCGGAAGTATCTGGCAGAGGTCCAGCCTTGGTTGCAGCGCTGGGAAACAAGCGAGACCGGGTGAAGTTGAACAGTACAGGCTCATGACCATATGAGTTGTGAGTGCGTACAGAACACTCATGCGAAGGATAGTGAGTGTTATCAATGGAGAAATACTATCATATTTCTGGTTAGAGCGGAGTCGATGGCCAAACGACAGCGAGAATTGAACGCGGGGGAGAACGCGCGATGGACGCACCAGTTCATATTGGACTAGTAGATCTGGATGAAAAAGAAGCATCGAGAGGTAAACTTCTTCCTTACGCAGCTTCTGTCTGGCCATAGTTGCTTAAGGCAATGTTTGCATCGATTAAGACAGGCAGCGTCACCATTCTGTCCGAAGTGCTCAGACGTCCAAGAGACATCAGAACATGTTTTCTTTGATTACCCACGTTTCGGACTGAGTGACAAAACAAGACCATCAATTCCTAATGTGAACCAAGCAACACAAAACTGTCATAATTGGTTGCAGCTACTTGATTATGACTTAATTGGGTCGCATTGAAGTTTATTTTACGCATATGCAACAAGTGTGTTGCTTGGGGGGTTTAAAATTTTGATTTTCGAGAATGCTCATAGTTTTGTGAATAAAAACCAATTTATCTCTTCAATCATATGTATTAATAAAAATCTGTGAGTACAAATGGATATTCGAAGGGCAGGGTCAAAATGAAATGTGGCCAGCAGGTAAGGCTATTTTCCATAAATATATGTGTTTTTGTGAAATTTAAACTCATTTTTCTTTAAAAAAAAAAAACCTGGGTGAGTTACAGTGTTTATGGGCTCATATTTGGATTTCACGAGCCAAAATCTATCCATCCGCAAGTGAAGCAAAAAATAATCGAACAGGTTCACCATCGGTTGCTCAACAAGAAAGTTCCAGTGTACACGAAAAACTACTGTTGAAATACCTAGTCGTTGGCTTCTTGAACCGTCGTAGAAAAAATAGGAAGTTCATGTATGACGTGTTGACAGAAAAACACCGCTGAAAGAGCATTGAAGCAAATCAACGTAGTGTAATGTAATCCACTGCCTTTTGATATATTGCTGAGCGTTTGGTACTGACCGAGTTCGTCGTATTCGGCACCACCAACGCCTGCATCTCCAGTAGTTGCTTCACCAGTTTCGTTTATATCATCTACCATCACTTCCAGTAAATCCTGGCAGTCCAGTTCGCCTTATGAACTTCAGTGAGCAGTACTTATCAACCGCCGCTATTAGCCAACAATCAACTAGTAATTCCGGGGTGCACATTCCATGACGTTCTTCACGGATTAGAAGAGAGCATCCGCGTTTCAATGAGTACCCTCGCTATTGAGATGTTGGAGGCAACAGGAGCAGTCCTGGGATCACGGTTCCAGATAGCCCTGATCAGGAACCTGGTAATCCAATCCTAGTTGATAGCGCTTGACAGTATGCGACAAATCACGGGCCTTATTTGAATAAGGCCAGCATGAAGTTGGTTACTGCGGGTACGAACACTAGTATGACAAGTACAAATGATGAATCTTTTGGTGTTTGGATGTTAGAGATGTTGGCTACAACAACATGGCTGCTCGTCAGGACCCTGGCCCTGATTGATTCCTTGTTTTCCCGTTGGGCTCTTCTATGACTGCATCACGCTCACCGCGTTTTACCAAGATACAACAGTTACACCAACTTAATTATGACTAAATTGAGTTACATAGAAGTAATCTTAACTGGTTTGAAACAAGTAAGCTGCAACTATAAAATAAAAAAATGCCACTATAAAATATATTTTATATATTATCCTCTAAGCCCAAGTTAGCATTTACGCATGTTTTATGCAGCGAACAAAAAACTGATACTGCGATCTGCTGATTACACAATTCATAATGTACTTGACATGTGTTGCTATAATAGAACCATGTTAATGTTATTGAAATCAGAATGTTCCATCGTGTAAGATGCTAGTTGAATAACATAAACAGGTGTGATGCATTGACGGCTGAAACTTAAAAAAAACACCGAGACATTATGAATCATCACATGTCTTTAACCAGACTGGCACGTTATAGGCCAATTAGTGCATCAGATTTCAATTTAGATATCAAAGCACTTTGCGATAACGGCAAACCTTATCCTTCCAAAACTGAAAATTGAATGAGAAAGGTATAAATATTACTTGTATGTTCGATAGTGACACTTGATTTTGAACGTCATTTCTAGCACTAGGCGCGACGAGATTTATAAAGTTCGTAGAGATGAGAGGTAATTTGTTGATTTATCTTGAAGATTTAAGTTATTGTATTTATGTTCCTTCCACAGCAACTTTAATAATAGTCCATTTTGGACTATTGTTACACGCAATTACTGCTAGATTCATATCGGATAATGTAAGTGTAATAAAAAATAATTTGCTTCATGTGTATAGTATTGCATTTTTTACTTTAGATATGTCTTGCAATGCCAAATGGTCAAAAACTACCAGTGACGAATGATTGCAGCTCGTATATTGTCTGTGAATATAACTCCCAGAGTGTGAGGCACTGTCCAAATGGCTTATTGTTCGATCCAGTAGTGCAAGTGTGCAACTGGGCCAGTATGGTGAAATGTGGAGAAACCCCAAAAGTACCGGAGGTCTGGCAGCCTTCCACAACAACCACAGTTCAAATCCCATCAGCTCCAACACCATCACCCACGACAGTTCAAACAACTACTCCATCGCCTACTACACCCAGAACCACAACTACTACTACCACCACCACAACCACTACCCCTCGACCGCCTCCTACGACCAGTTCAGCTGCTCCTCCTCGGCCAGATACCACTACGCCAAGAATTCCAGAGAATAGTCCTTATCCTCAGTGCACAAGTGACGGTTTCTACTTTATTCCACACCCATCTGCATGTGAAAGTTATTACATTTGCGCGTATGGCATGCTGATTCTACACAGCTGTGGACAGGGTGTGTACTGGAACTCCGAAACTAATCAGTGTGACTTCCCGGAGCACACAAACTGTTCAAACTTACCAAATCCAGCTAAACCAGAAACGTCTACTCCTTCGATCGGAACCACTACGGCGTCAAAGCTTCCAAGTAAGTTTGCATTAGAAAAGTTATTTGAGAGCATTTTCTTCTATATTCATAGAATATGTTTATATTATTATACAAATACTGTATCAACATCATTTGCCGTTTTGTTTATTGCATAACATACATTGTAGCAGTCCCTATAAGATCGACACTGAAGAATAGCAACATACAGAAGCGTAAATGATGTTGATATAATCTTACAATTTTCTTCAAATCAATGTCTGAAATCGATAAACATTGATCAATAACTTCTATGGATACGCATCCTAATGATTGAATTCAATTTCCTTTAAAGATTGCAGAAGTGCTGAAATTTTCCACCCAAGCATAGAAGATTGCAGTAAGTACTACATTTGCATTGGTTCCTCGCCAATATTGATGAGCTGCCCATCAGACTACCTCTGGAACGCCGATATCTCTCAGTGTGATCGCCCGGAACAGACTCATTGTGCAACTTCCAACAACTAGGGCACAATGTTGGCAGCTATGATATATGTGTATAGTTGGCTAAGGTTTTAATGTTTTTTTTATAATAATTTATTCCAAGATGTATACAAGTCGATCAGCAGGTGAAAATGTTTCTAATAAACTTATGAGCAGGGTGTGTAACAAATTTGTTTGGTTTTAACGTAGGACTACGTTTCTCTTTTCTAGACCGGGTGTCATAATGTAATTTTGAAAAAAGAGAGCGTTACCCTAAAGGGTATGGTTTTTTAATTTGTTTATACACCATTAGGGACTATCCATATATCACGTGGACTGGATTTGACCGATTCCTGCACCCCCCCCTCCCCTCCCCCTGCGAGGACAATCATTTATATAATTTTTCAATAGAATGTATGGATCGTGGACATTTGCGAACCCCCTCCCCTCCCCCAAACTGTCCACGTGGTATATGGATGGCCCCTTAGATCAGAAAAACTTAGAAATTGTTCACAATAGAATTTTTATTAGGTGTCATTTATATTAGTTGTTAATTTCTTACTTAATAATTACCTAATTTTGCTCTCGAATAACCGTCGCGTGTGATAGTGGATGCTGTGTTTTTGACCAGAGTCATACTGAAACATCATTTGTGTGTTGAATAGAACTAAAATCCGGTGTAAATGGATTTCGAAAATGAACCGATTGGTGCACGTTTGCTTATTGTTGCTGATTATCCGGGTGAGCGCTTTCCATTTTACTGATTTATTTGCAGTTTTTCCTAAGAGGAACGATAATTAGTTGTCGAAAAATGCAATTGCCAATATTGACAACCTTGATCACAAGAGGTGTGTTAACGATTTCGTGGATGGAAAGAGGAAGGCTGTTTTTTTCAGGCAATAAGAAATTATACGCTTGGACGTCACCTTATTCCGATACATCTTTTGCTTCGAACTTTTTCGGTTATTCGTATTACCATAATAGGTTAGGGTAGCAAGTTTGACGTGCATTTTCTTGCGTTGTGTTTTCCGATAATATAACACAATTCTGGAAGAACAGTGGAGGGGGGCTTGTCAGCATTTGTGAGTGGACGCTTCTTAGCCCTTTTTTTCGCGGGCCGTTGGCTATACACGCAAACCTATAGAACCGTCATGCAGGGGACACTTTTCCCTACATCATGATGGTGTAGGTTTGCGTAGGTGGCCTACACTTTGCGAGGGAATGGGCTCGAAGGTGTTTGTTTGGCCCTTTTCTTTTCTGTTGTTAATCCAGAATTATTATTCGGATCCAATGTGACGATTGCACGAAGTGCTACACAGGGATGACCAGCAACCTACTCGAACAGAGATTGTCAGGACATAGGAGCAACTACAATCAACTGAAACGTCTACTAGATTCGGATCAAACCTATACAGACGAACCCGTGCTAGTACTGAAAGAAAAAACTGCACTTTTATCACATTGCATTGATCATCAACACAAATTCAATTTTAATACAACTCGTATTTTAGACCAAACTTTTAAAAAGAATACACTACCAATTTTAGAGATGATCAATATAATGAATGACAATAATAGTATAAACAAACGAACAGACACACCACCTCTTAAAATCGACCACAACAACCATTTTATAGTTAGCTAGACATACCGCAACAGTGAAGTAGTGTTAAATAGGGGGAATAGTTTTGTTCTGTAAAATGTTTTTATTGATGTTTGTTTAATTTTATTTGACTTTTCCTTTTATGTATATGTCCTCAACAGTGATGATCAACACAACTAATTCTAGACGTTTTAATGTAACAACAAAACATATAATGACAAAAACAGAAATCTAGTATGTAATATTAAATTAATATAACAGGAATATAGCATACCGACATATTATATTATATTTACAGTGATCCTTAGAAGAAGGCAAAATACATTGCGCCGAAACGTCGGAAAATAGAAAAATATCTGTTTCCCCTACATAAAAGACTGAAAGCCAAAGAAACAATCTCAACATTGAAAAGTAACAGTCGATAATCAGCTACAGTTCCATAGTTGGAGGAGCTAAGTTCGAGATACGATGTTACTTTCGTTTACCTGCAATGCCATATAAGGGAAGCTTGGCCGTTTTGGATAGGCATCATTTAGGTACCGTGGAGAAAGCAGAACACTAACCAGTTGGACCTCGAAACAGGTTATTGTTATCCTTTTTGTCCCCTGAATTCAATGAACTATATTATATGATCACATCACTGATCAACGTGAATCCTGATCCTTTAAACCCTACTCTACTAACATAGAAAAAGCTCTTTCCTGTGAACTTTGTGGCGATGCAGAGGTTAACACGGTCGCTAATCAACAAAGGTCACACAAACTTTCCTTCCGTATTCCCAACTGATAGCAAAGACGTGGCCGACGCCGTCAAGAAATTGAGTCACTGAAACGTATACAGTGAGAATGGTCGGTTACTCCCAGCCCCATTCAGTTGATTCACACGGAGTAGCAACCATTGATACGAGCTAAGCTCAAGCTAAGCTCAAGCTTAATAATTACCTACTTTTGCAACAGTGGCCCAACACTTTCGAGACTCTCTGTTTTCTTGGCTATGTTTTTCGAACCCCAGTTTGATCTAGCGTGACGCACGGACGTGTTTTTTTGCCATCTTGGTTCTAAGTTTTTTCGTGTTTCCTTCTCGTTCGTTTTCTCGCGATTGCGTGTCCGGCTCGTGACATATCGCCAGCTCTTGCCAGCTTGTTAGCGGTGCCAAGCCCAAAAGAAGCTTTACAAGCGTATGCAAGCTTTCCCGCTCAACCTATTGCCCTGGCAATGGGTCGTAAATATCCACATGTGAATACAACCACTCCAGCGGCATTAGCTCTCGCAACACACACCGAAACGGAGCCGCTCCAATCGCCAACGGCATGACGACGACGGTCTATCGGATCCCAACGCCCAATTACTAGCGAGTAATCGGTTTGCTGCGCTCCCGGTACAGGAGGAAGCTGAATACCGTGCCGCTGGCGCTCATCTGATCGTCAGCCAACACGAGTTTTATACTCATAATGTACCCGGAAACAAGCCGATGAAGGTTATTTTGCGTGGCCTCCCAGAGTAAACTCCGGACTCAATTCTCGCAGAGCTGCAAGCGGTGGCATTGAAACCTCTGAAGGTGTTCGCGATCAGGCGCCAGCAACAAGGCAACCATCGGGACCAACTTTATCTGGTCCTCTTGGAGAAGGGTTCCGTCACAATGGAGGATCTGAAGACAACAAGTGCCCTCTCCAATATCATCGTTGAGTGGGACCGTTATCGCCCAAACCAGCATGACGTGACATAGTACGGCAAGTGTCTGGCGGTTGGGTATGGGACCCGAAACTGCCACATGAAACCCTGGTGTGGAAAGTGTGCTGGAGCGCTCACAACCATGGATTGTGCCCAGATGGATGAAGGTCATTCAAAGTACGCCAACTGTGGCGCTAACCACGAAGGCATTAACCGAACCTGTCCCAAACGAGTGGAATATTTGGCCATCCGCAAGCAGGCGTCCAGTAAGTCTCGGCTTGGTCAACGCCACCGGGCACCTCGAATAGATGAGGAGAATTTTTCAACGCTCTGGTACCATGTGCCGAATCTGCCGTCAGTTCCATTAAACCATCGCCACGCAAACCGCCCGTCAGCATCCGTTCAGCAGCTCTCCCTCCAGGTTGGTTCAATCCAGGTTACAATACCTCTACGCAACCACCGACCGATGGACAGCTCTACAACTCGAAGCAAATGGATGAGTTTGTCCAAGAGCTCTACCGCCAACTACGTTCCTGCCTCTCGAAGGAAGAACAGCTCAAAGCCGCCACATCCGTGACGATGGAATTTATTTTCAAACATGAACCATAATCGCACCATCAACATCCTCAATTGGAATGCTTGTTCCATCAGGAACAAAACAACTGAGCTCAGTGACTTCCTTAACAGGTAAACCATCGACATCGCCATCGTCCCCGAGACACATCTCAAGCCAGAACTCAGCGTCTTCATCCCAGAATACCAGATTGTGCGACTTGATTGTAGCGGCTGTAGTGGAGGAGGAGTTGCGATCGCCCTGCGATACAACTTCAACTGCCATCTGTATCCGAGCTTTCAGCTGCAGTCTATCGAAGCCATCGGAGTCGAGGTCGAAACTACCGTCAGTCCTATCACCATCATCGCGACCTATTGTCCCAAGCAAACCAGCACCGCTAACGGGACAACAACGGTCCTACGGAACGACATTCACAAGCTAAATCGGAGGCAGGGGCAGTTTATCATCGCTGGCGACCTAAACCGAAGACAAAGTTTAATTTGTCGCAAGCAGGTTTTGCAAAAGAATTAGTTTTGCTAAATCATCGAGTTTGATGCAACTGAAAATATTTTGTCCACCATCCCTGGACAGGTACTTACCCCAGCACTCCCACCTTGGAATCCGAAACTATGGATATTTCCGGAATAACCAGCGCAGAACCATATATTATGATAATTTTGTGATCTATTGCAAAAAAAAACGCATTAAAATCCGATGGCTAACGATGGAGTTTTAAATTTAAATATTTCTATCTCAGAGGGGTTGGGGACGTACGTGTAAAGGAAGAAAGGTGGTGAATCTGGAATTGTTTATTTTGGAATTATATGATGGATACTTAGATGAGTTGTATTCGGTCCCATAATATTCATTTGATATCCATTAGGGTTGATGCAACGGGCAAGTTGCCAACGCTGCTGCAATAAGCAACTTTTATCTGACCTTCTGATTCTTTCCTGGCTACCGGCTTTTCCACACTCAATTATCCATTATCCATAGATAAAAACACATACATACTACTATGGGCGCGCGCTCACTTGTACTGTTCACTACACCGCCTGAATAAATATGAACCTTTCAAGGGCAGCCATCATTGTCCAGGGTGACAACTTTTCACACCCTGCTCATTTTTGCACTCTCTATGGTCACTTTTTTGCGGCACCTATCTGGCTCGAAATACATGAACAATGCTGAAACATTAGAACACTGAAAACATTGCCCAGGCTACGCCAACCAGCGTCACCATGGCTGGCAGTCTATTGTGATCGTATGACTCGTGAACTTGGGAGGACCGGAGGTCGGTCGCTCCCTCCTTCCAGGTTGTCAACTCACCTTTTGAAGCGCTGTAGGCAAGACTGTAGGGAACGCAGAGATAGGAGTGTACAAACAAAATGAGGTGCATATTCTACAAAATCAAAAGAAGGACGAATAAACGATAGGAGGCTTGGCCACCTGTCATGGGAATATCCCTAAAAAATCTCGATCGTTGATACATTGCACAGCAACTGCTGTGACAGACGATAACGGGAAAAAATGCGACTTTGAATGATTGCAGGAGTCCTGATAACAGCAACTGGATGCCGGATACACTTGGATTACTCGTGCTATAATTTATGATTCTCCGTTCAAGTAAGGAATGTGGGCTCTTATGTGATCACCCTGATCAGCCATAAAGTCAATGAAGCGATTTCATCTCATACTGGATGGACTTACCGGAAAACTCTGGTTCAGTATCGGCCAATGGAATTTGGAGTTCGTTCTAAGAGCTGGCTTAGTATATGGTAGGCTTCATTTGTCCATAGATGGCTTCTCATAATGTTTACAGTTTTTCGTTCATTCATGCGTATACGCCGAGCTGTTTAACTCTAGATATTAACTAAAACATAATCTTAGTAATCCATTGATTGATGGTAGCTAATCGCCCCTTTCATATTTTTGATAAGATAAAAATGGTATATATTAAAGTAACTTAATGCGCTACTGGATTCAGTCTCCAATATTAAGTTTTAAAACAAAGATGGTATACAGTGAGTAACAATATCAAGTATGTTTTAAAAAATAAAAAACTAAATTGTTTGCTTTACAGAATTCGTTGCGTTTATTATTCTGGGTGCGTTTGCCGTTAACATATTGGCAAATGAGTGCACCACTGCAGGTATCGTCGATGGATTTCTCCCACATCCAACGGAATGCTCAAAGTATATCAGCTGCTACGGAGGTCAGCCTTACAACGTGTCTTGCCCAGCTGGATACAACTTTAACCCGACTCTAAAGAAGTGCGATCCTAAATATGTATGTCTTGAAATACATTGCCCTCCAACCGGTGTTGTTGTACTGCCAGTGAATGGGTCTTGCACGGATTTCGTCTGGTGTATTGGGGGCAAACCATATCCTGAAACATGCGAAGAGGGTTTAAGTTTCGATCCTGAAACTCTGAAGTGCGTTCCTGCTGCCGAAGCTGCCTGTGTGGAAAACCAATGTGATCCCGCGATTCCACCGCCGCAATTTTTCGTGGATCCATTCGATTGTACCTTCTTCTATATCTGTGATGAAAATTTCCAACCTGTGCAGTTCCAATGTGCAAATGGAACTGTTTTCGATGAATCTGTTCATGATTGCATCATAGGAACCACTTGTCCCGTAAGTACTTTGGCATGTTCCTTTAATAGATAGGTTTAGTTGAATTATTGATGTTTTAACAGTGATTTTGAACTTTGTTTTCGAAAAGTTTTTGAATATTACGAAATTTTATTTAAAAAAAAAACTTTATTGAAGCAAAAGATTTGATTAAGTGTTGCTAAAGCAGTGTTGGTTTTCAACAGATTTACTTAAAAAAATTTAAAAAAAATTAAAAGCTGTGAGCCGTTAAAAACATTTCAACTACACCGCTGTCAAAATCAATTTGAGTTATATCGAATCCTCCTGAAAATTCTAGTTAGTTCAGGAAAACACTCACTTATAATTTTTGCATTCGACAAAGCGATCCTTGATATAAATTGATATTGAATTCTCATTAAAATATATCAGATCAAGCACCAGACAGTTGCGCATTTGATTCCACTAGTATAGTAAAACATCGATAAGATTACTCGATACACGTATAGGTTAGATAAGCAAACTTTTGGAGGTACATTGGGAAAAGCGTAGCCTTGAGGTAAGCTTGATCATGGAAATTATCCACTGGTGCAATAGAACGGGAATATTCGTAGCAAACTAATTATAAATTAATTATTTAGATACGGTTGTCTTTATGGAATTTCCCATTCAAACACAAACACTTTTTCATATTCATTCGACTTCCCGTTCTCTCTTACATGAGTAAAGTTTTTCTTTTCAGATTTTGCCCACTATTAGGCTTTTAAAAGTATTTAATGATATTTTTTCATTATTCAATTGACATATTTGGAACTAGAAGATTAAAGTATTTTTGTTTGTTTAAAAAAACACACACAAAGTTTCATTAATTTTTATGTTGATGCTACAAGTAACATAGTGAATATATATTAAATATTGTTTATTTTTCACAAAAAGCTAACAACTACACAACCATACCTTAATCTATTATTGTTTTTTTTTTCAGGGTGCTGCCAATCCAACTACCGTTGATTCAACCACAGTTGATACGACCGAAGATATTACGGACACAACAATTTAAGTAGTTAACGGAATTCAAATAAAAGCGTATCGAAGATCTATGTAACAATCTTACTTTGTCCACCACAAAAACCTTGTATTTTTTCAAGCCTTATTTTTTTTAAATGACATGCTGTCAAATGCATTTCAAAATATTAGAAATATGCCTGTGCTAAATAATTCCCAATAAGTTTAAGAGCTGGCAAGCAAAATTATATTCTCAATAATAAACATCAAGCATTACAATGAAAATGAATCGCTTTTAAAATTATTTCACTCCATTTAAACTAGCTTTCGTTTAGTGAATAAATCATACTTTTACCAATTCACTTCCTGTCAAACTTTAGTAAGATTAAATTCATTTGCGATCTAGCCACCGTCGAAAGTGTTTCAATTGAAATTCAGGCTTGCTTGAAACGATGAACGACCGTGATTCGACTTCGTTGAAATTGATTTGCTCTCAACGCCAGAACTGACCGGAACACCACGTCTTTGCCCTTATGGTATTTCTTGATGAACAACGCAACGTCCGGCAGGCATTTCGTACTATAAATTTCCCAGTTCACGGGGAAGGGGATTTTCCCTCGGTCTTCCTCTACTGCATCCTTTGGAGCTTCTTGTCGCTCAAGGTCGTCGGCCGTCCGAAACAGGGCTTTCTTTCGATGCTCTGATTGTTGTCTAGATGCCGAAACGGGCGTATCCGGCGTCCTCAAGGTGCTGCTCGATGTCCGTTTTTGACGCTGCGTGGTGCCGTTCTTTGAACGCGCACACTTCTGAACAGAGTTGCTTCTCTCTTTTTTTGCCATCACGGTTAGAGTTCGACTGATAGAGCTGTCAAAGTTTGTCTGCTAACTCATGGGTTACTATGATTGATGCTGCATGGGTCGTTCCGTTAGTGCGGTGAAGGTAAACCCATGAAAAATGAGCAATTTGCGTCCATTTTTTTTTTTTAAAGGTAGACATTATGATTGGATAATCCTTCATGGAGATATGACCAAAACAATACCTGATAGCACATAATTGTGAGATGAAGATATACGCGCTGCAGTTCAAAACCGGACAAGACCACTGGCGCCAATCGATGTCGCTTGCATTCTATTGTGTCGCATTGGTTGCTTTGTATGGCACACCTGATGCGCCGTACAGCGGGCTAGAAGCCACATTATGCGATAAAAATTTAACAAACATAAACAGGTCACTAAACACTAAAGGCTGTTCCAGAAGGTATAAGCACACTTTCAAACTAACAAAAAATTCATGTATTTTTAGTTTTAATAATTTTATTTCGCAAATCATATTTGTATATGTGTTTTATATTATATTTTACTCTCGTTTAATCAAAATTTTTAATCATAGCCAAGACTCCTAGCTTTTCCTCGAACATGACCCAGCTTCTGCACAGTGGTACTTCCCACCATTTTGACCACTTTTGGCCAATCTTTTTTTAAATTTTTGGATGTCGTCCGCTGGTTTTCTGAATTTTCGAAGCTTTGCTTTGGTTAAAGCCCTCGAAAAAAGTCTCGATTGGCCGTGCCTCCGGGCAGTTCGGCGGATTCGTGTCTTTCGGCACGAAACATACATTTTGACTTTTGTACCATTCTAAAGTGTCCTTTGCGTAATGACATGACGCCAAATCAGGCCAAAACACTACTTGACCTTCGTGCTGCCTGATCTTCGGCAATAATCGCTTCTGGAGACATTCCTTAACGTATTTCTGAGTGTTCATCGTTTTTGTTGTGATGTACGGACTAGATGTTTTACCACACTCGCATATTGCCTGCCAAACCATAACCTTCTTACCGAATTTTTCGTTAAAAATTGCCTTCTCCGTTTCGGGGTGTCTTTGTCTTCGCTTACTGTATAGAGTTGTGGTCCGGGAAGCGTTTTGTAATCTAGTTTCACATACGTTGCATCGTCCATTATTATACACCCAGAATTTCTACACAATAACGAATCGTGGAGTTTGCGTGCCCGTGGTTTCACCGACGCGGCCTGTTTTGGGTTCCTTTTGGTTTTTTTTTCGTTGTTCCGGAGTAAGACCGCGCATTTTGATAGGTAACACAAAACTGAGCACTTATTTGATGCTATGTCATTCAGAAATGTGCAAACAAAAGGACGCAGCCAAAACATGTTGAAATATTTCATTATATTCAAAGTGACCGTTGAAATAAGGTGTGTTTATAATTTATGGAACAGTCGTTATTAATGAAAGTATTTTAATCACACCGATGAACAACACAGTTCATTTTATAAACTGAAAATATGACATTTCGAATGTTCCTGGATCTTTCTGGAATTATTATTCCATATTGGCCACATTAAAGTTCGTAATTCTGGTGAAGTTTAAAAAGGGTTCTGTCTCAACATCGGGGGATTAATCCGGGTTTTTTTTAATTATTTTCACTAGATTTCATATATTTGATTACAACCAAAATGAACACACGAAATAGTAAACCGTCATGAGAAAAGTTTTTTGACATTCTTGCACTGATTTCTACCAGTCGACGGTTTGAAAAAAAAGTTGCGACCTAGATTACTGCACATATAGTTAAGTTAAGTTTAGTTTAACTGGCATTACGTCTGGTTCTATGTCCAACACCAGTCTCCTGCACGTTACTCGGTCCATGGCTGCTGATCTCCAGTTTGCAGAACCACCCAGACTAGCAAGTTTCTGCTCAATTCAGTCCTCCATCTTGAGCGTTGAGCACCTCTGTGTCTTGTTCCAGCCGAATTTCGGGCGAAGATCATTTTAGCCAGGTTGTTTTCCGGCATCCTGGCGACATGCCCGACCCATTGCATCCCGCCAGCATTTGACACTCTCTGGATGTTGTGTTCACCGTTTAGCTGCGCTAGCTCGTTGTTCGCTTTCCTCTGGCAGACACCGTCTTCATATACATCTCCATATAGAGCATTTCTCTGCCAAATGAGCAAATGACTGAACTCGACCCTCTCCGATTTGGATGAAACTTTGCACATGTCTTCGTAATTGGTGATGATGGATTTTCCGCGGGTTAAGGGAATTTTTTGACTCAAGACATTTTTTCAAAAGGGCGTATGTGTTTTGTCATGCGTATTTTTCAAAAAATCATAACTCGAAAACCGTTGGTTGTAATAAAGTTGCGTCTGAGAAGAAGTTGTAGTTAATTAATTTGAATTTATGAAAAAAATATGTATACTGTAAAAAAAATATTTTTCTTCAAAAATAATCAAAAATAAACTTAAAAATCAATTAGCAATTCTGTCCAACGTACGATTTTTATTACTTTTATTGCAAAAAAGCTTTGAGTCATAAGAAGAAGAATAGAAGTTGTTTTACGATGATGCAACTTAAGATAAAAAAGTCCCTAGAAGTAAGAAAAATTCAAGTTTTTTCCAATATGTTGTTTTTGCATAAATAACCATATTTTAATAATATTATACGATTTTTCTAGTGATTTTAAACAAAAATGCTTTTTGTGTGCAACATTCTATATGTACCCGTTTTCGAGATAATTTGAAATTAATGTCGAAAAAATGGCTTTTTCCATGAAAATATCCCTTTTTCAAATGTTAGTCGTGATTGTCCATCTGCAAAAGTATTCTTTTCAAATTGTACATAAAATTTTCTACAATATACTTTTTATTACCGAGAATACTAGACAAACTGATTCCTGATATTTACTGTAGGTAACACGACAAAATTTGCTGCTTTTACCTAAAGTATATTATGAAAACCTAACCCGAAGCAAAAATAATTAGTACGCATGTCAGTGTAAAGGGTGTAGTCGATAAAAATGGCACACACATATATACTCATCAAAATTAAACTGATTATCGGATTTTCTTGAAATTTTCAGGGAATGAAGAACTACTAATGAGTTTTGATTTACAACATTTGTTTTACTCAATTTCGTCTCCCATCTCGAATGCCTGCACCTTTCTTTTCACTCCACTCATCAAATTTTGTACAACCGATTTTCCCAATGTTTTTGTTGTTTTTACCCAAATTTTCTTCAATTCTAGCTCTGTTTTTATAGTTTTGGGATGTTTGCGAAGTTCCGTTTTCATAATTGCCCAGAATTTTTCAATTGGACGAAGTTCCGGTGAATTTGGTGGGTTCATATCCTTTGGCACAAAATTTACTCCGTTGGCTCGGTACCACTCCAATACGTTTCGAGCATAGTGGCAGGATGCTAGATCAGGCCAAAACAGAGTTGATCCTTTGTGCTTCTTAATGAATGGCAAGAGACGCTTCTTAAGGCACTCTTCCGTGTAAATCGCACCGTTTATTGTTCCGGAAGTGATGAAGGGAGCACTTATTTCACCACATCCGCAAATCGCCTGCCAGATTAGAAATTGCTTTGCAAATTTCGATAGTTTCTTCTTTCGAACATCCTCCGGAACATCGAACTTCGACTTGGCCACGAAATATTCTTGCCCAGGAAGTTGACAGAAGTCGGCCTTGACGTATGTTTCGTCATCCATCACGATGCAACCGGATTTGGTGAGCAGCTTCGTGTAAAGTTTCCGGGCGCGGGTTTTCGCAGTGATGTTTTGTTTTTCATTCCGGTTTGGGGCTTTTTGCACTTTGTAAACATGTAACCCAGCACGCTTCATGGTTTTCTGCACAAAACCGACTGACACCTTAGACTTTTTAGCGACATCTCGAATTGACATGTTTGGACGGTTCTTGAATTGTTGTACGACTTTCCTGGCCATTTTACTGTCTATTGGACCACTTTTACGACCACTCCCTTCCTTCTTTTGGACACTCAGACGCTCCTTGAAGGTTCTTATTACACGAGACACAGTTGTACTTGCAATTCCAATCCTTTTAGCAATCCACCGGTGGGACGCCCCTGAATTTTGATTGTGAGTGCACAAAATTTTGTCACGGACAATTTCTTGTTTCGACGACATGACTGGAACTACTGAATGTATAACTATGAAACTTGGCAGATGAAAATAATACACAATGGATAAGATCTACTCAAATTTCAAGGTTTTTTACTCATACGATTCAAAAGTTACAGAAGATTTTCTGTGTGCCATTTTTATCGAATACACCCTTTACAAGCGTATTTTGTTCAGGTAGAAACAAAATGTTTTTAATTAGTTAAACTGTTTATACCAGTAAAAATACAATTGTTACGCCCATTTATACCTATTCATGCATTCTCTTTGGTGTTGACAGAAAATTTAATTTACATGCATACCCCTGCACATGCTAATATTTCAAAAAATTACCTAAAGTGCGTACCTAGTACGTATAAAAAGGATTACATTACAAAGTCATGACATCAGTTTAACAGTGTCTTTCATAAGTAGCGTAAAGTGTAAAACGATTTGAAATAGAACTCGAAACAAAGCATTGTTGTAAACCTTTTCGTGAAATCGGGAGACGGTGTTCGCCTAAACTTAGAAATTTAGCTGACAAGTTAATTGAAAAACTTTTATCCATGCAGTGTACGGTCCATTTGGACACGTCATTTAGAATTTGTGATTCATGTCGGTTATATTCGTATCGTCATAATCCTGTCGAAAGAGTGGAGCAACCAGAAAACGGTGGACATGACGAAGCACCAACCACATCACGGAACGATTTGGAGGAAATACCATCGGCAGCTTCAATTACCTCGGCATCTTCTCAGGACAGTTACCTACCGGATTATTCCAGGATACACAACATTTAGTTATTCAATAATGGAATTGCAGGAATAAATGTGTTTCCGATATCCATTAGAGAATTTAAAAACGATTAATACCGTCGGCAAAAATTTTCCGAAATTGTAGCAGGTATTAGAAAATATCTATTCAGCTTACCACCACAAGAAGAAGTCGAAGAGTTAGCTACATTGAAAACAAAGGTTGTGGAATATGATGAAATTATTTACAAATTGAGAGAAAAATTCATAGAACCAAAAAAATGATTCCTGGTACACAGAAATATCACTCCTACATTCCAGTTGCAGATAACAAAATCGCTGCGAAAATATTTTCAACTGACGAAATACTGAGTTTTCATAATATTTATAGGAATGTTAGGAAATAGTGTTTGTAAAAATGTAAATGCAATTTTTTTTAAAAATAATAGAAAAAATAAATAAATCATGTATGAACAAAAACTAACTCTAGAGAAAATCGTCAAAAGGTCGACAGTAACATTTGTAAACAAAGACTTAAAACTTAAATTTCCTGGAAATACCAGGTTGCTAACATCTACATCCACTACCAACTGGAGGGTAATAACTCCTTGTATCTATTTCTGGTGCTATTTTGTTGGTGGGAGCAAGCAGATCCCAGAAAAATGCGCTAGAAGTCATTGTTTACAAATGTTACTTTCGACCTTTTGACTATTTTGTCTAGAACTCAAAATTTTTATTTGGTAATTAAGATTCGCTAATTTCGTTAATTAAAAAGATGTTCAATCTTCTTGGGGTCAAAAGGATAGTTGTTGAAAATTTTATGTACAATTTGAAAAGAATACTTTTGAAGATGGACAATCACAACTAACTTTTGAAAAAGGGATATTTTCATGGAAAAAGCCATTTTTTCGACATTACTTTCAAATTATCTCGAAAACGGGTACATATAGAATGTTGCTCAACAAGAGCATTTTTGTTAAAAATCACTAAAAAAATCGTATAATATTATTAAAATATGGTTATTTATGCAAAAACAACATATTGGAAAAAACTTGAATTTTTCTTACTTCTAAGAACTTTTTTATCTTAAGTTGCTTCATCGTAAAACAACTTCTATTCTTCTTCTTATGACTCAAAGCTTTTTTGCAATAAAAGTTATAAAAATCGTACGTTGGACAGAATTGCTAATTGATTTTTAAGTTTAATTTTTGATTTTTTTTGAAGAAAAATATTTTTTTTACAGTATACATATATTTTTCATAAATTCAAATTAATTAACTACAACTTCTTCTCAGACGCAATTTTATTACAACCAACGGTTTTCGAGTTATGATTTTTTTTTAAAATACGCATGACAAAACACATACGCCCTTTTGAAAAAATGTCTTGAGTCAAAAAATTCCCTTAACCCGCGGAAAATCCATCATCACCAATTCCGAAGACATGTGCAAAGTTTCATCCAAATCGGAGAGGGTCGTGAAAGATTTTGACTTTCTCCGGCTGATTTCATCTGGAAACGCTCTATATTGTCCATAAAACGCATCGCTCATTTTTTGCCTAGCCTTGCTCAAGCTTGCAGAGAACATCTGTCATACGGAGTTGAAATTTTCCGAATTTCACGGCTCCCATCACTATCGGTGTCTCAAAGGTTGAGGTATTACAAGATGGCTCCTGTTACGTTCGGAGCCACCTGCCAGCATGTACTTTGTTTTGGACGTGTTCATCTGTAGCCCAATTCGTATTGCTGGTCGGTCATTGTTGCATATGTTCTGCCGATGAAATTTGCCATATCCGGCTTTAAAGTCTTTGAATAGATTATGGGATGGGTCATGATACTCACAACATTTGTGGAGAATTAGTCGCAATGAAGATTTGGTCGGTCGTTGTTCGGCCATCCGTGAAACCAACCTGTTATTAACCGACGAATTTGAGAGAGGAAATTTTGTTTGTTTGTTTATTTATTTTCTAGTAGCGCAAAAGAGAACCTGTTTTGTTTACTACGTGCGTTTTTTCCGACTCAGATACAATAAAAAAACCTTATCAACTACATAAATACTTGTTGGTACTCTAAACTACTAACAATATTTTCTAACTTTTATGACGGTTCCAATACCATAGGCAGCCCATCTTAAAATCTGTTTCTGATTGAACATTGGAAATATCCATCTTATCAACATTCAACCCTAGGAGTGGTCAACAATTTCTGCTAGAACCGAAGATGTGAAGAGCACGGCAGATTGTTAAATTGAATAGAAGTTGTTGAATTTGAAGTCTCCTTCCAGATCCGCTTTCCTGGGGCAGTTTTCCTCAAACCGTGCAAATTTTGTGTTCGAGCTGATGCTTCATCGCCTTCATAACAGCTTCCAACGCGAGAGGTTGAGTGTTTTCATCATACTCCGAGACAGAGTTATGGTAGTCGTCAGACTTATCTGTTAGACTGCCCTCTGCTCGTCGATATTCAACTCTGGGCTCGTTGGCGCTTCTTTCGAAACATCACCTTTCTTAGAGATCCGCATAGGAACACCGTCCACAAAACGAACTCTCAAATGATTGCTTTGCAACGTGTGTCATCTGTTATATATTATGTCGTGAAACTATACTAGAAGACATTTTTTGAGACGTTTACGTTAAATTGTCAGTTTACTGCCTTCTCTTCATTTGTCTCGTACTATTCTCAAAATCGTATAACCATTTTACCGTCTGATGTACATGCATGTGCAGCCTATAACATTCACTTTCCGGTGACAAAGTGAAGCTTCATCACGCCTATTGCCTATCTATTACAATAAAATAATTGAGAACACAGCCGTTATGTGATTGTTTGTATACCATTATGTGCTCTTTGAAGTGAGACATAACAACATAAGACTGGCGCCACGTTCCTAGCTTTTATAAAAATTCTATTCACTGAATCCAAGAGCCGAGTTATGAACGTAGATGATATTGTCTATGAATATGAAGTTGTCTAGCAAGATTTAGATTTAGACAGCGAAAGAAATCCCACTTAATTTTCTCTGAGGAAAGAGTCCCACTAGTTGCAACAGTATTCAAGGCTCCAAGACATGACGTCCGTTGGATCATATCTGTAAAATCAGTCAAAATGTGATACCACCTTGACATTTCTTCGGTTAGCACCTAATGTCATAGGCCCACCCATCGCAACCAGATCACATATAAGAGGGGACGGAATATTAAACTTTCAAGAAGTTCTATGAAAAAAATAATCGAATGACAAGAAACTGTTAGCACATTATGCTAACATTAAGTGGATTTAGTTATGGAAGAGAGAGTGCACAGAGATAGTCTTTTATTATAGGATTCGCCTCATCGAAAAAGTCACTAGAAAAAGAGTTCTGCCACTATTGTTGTTGCGATATGCTCATACCCAAGCATGGGAAAATTCATTCACTCGCATAAGCATCACCGATATAAAATAGCAACCCTCGATTGCTTATAGAACAGCGAAAGAGTGTGATGTTTCCTATCGAATGGTTCTACACGAATCCTCGAAACGTGTAGAAAGAATAAACGAGGAGAACAGAATCATGCGAAGCAAATTTTCAGCTATACGTTATATTGAATAAATGCGTTGCCACTGAACGCAAGCGATTTGAATTCGCCGAATGAGATTATTTTGACTCAGTGAATGCAATCAGTTGGAAGGATCAGGAGCAGAGATACGGTTTAAAATGACGCATTATGTTTTTATGTTGCATTAGATTGCTTAACATCATGTTAGATTATTATTTTAAATGTTAAATGATGTTTGAGGCATGATTTGAAGAAATGAGTGTGATTCAATCAATCTCGCTTAGCTGAATCCAACTGAATGAAATCGTTAATAATTGAGCGGGTAAAAAATAGGCAATGAGAAATCGTCCACACTGGTACCGTCCGATTCTTTCACTATACGATCAGCTGCCAGTTTCGCTCAATTTTGTTTTCTACGAATAGAATGAAAGCGGAATAGTAATGAACAGAATCGGAATAATTTAAACGTGGTAACGCTCGCTTCTGAATGTTTATGCGTGTGAGTGAAAATTAGCGCTAAGTGAACCAATTTTTCCCATGCTTGCTCATACCTGCGTTGTTACGATATGCTTAAAATTAAGCTCTATTTTGGGTAAAAAATCTGAACATATCAGGTAGCTACTAGTGTGGAAATACGCTTCTTTCTTCTTACAAAATGTCGTATTTTTTTTTCAATTCAAACAATGTGTCAGAATGAATAGATGCAAAAAACAAAACTACTAACCAAAATATTATTGGTAAAAATTTGGTTGTTTAACGCCTTTAAAAAAAAAATTCTGAAAGCAAAAAGTGAACGTAAAAGTTTTCAGCAAAAATAATTGACTTGAAATTATTCACAAATAAGCGTTAAACATCTTAAATATCAAACATCATTAAACATCAAGAACCTTCTATTTATATAAACTTCTCCAAATACACCATTTATCTGAAATCGATAATAATAGTGCCAACTAAAAAAAACCGCATGTTTTGCAGCTTTGCAACCACTGTGTAGTTGTGATGTGGAAAATACTGGGCGCTTCCATAAATGGACTTTATTGGCTTCCTTTGGGGCTTCTGCTGGAATTCTTTCTGGCCAATTCCATAAATTCGCACAGAATATTCAACATAGCTCAACATTCTAATATACAGCTCATTTTCAACTCAACAATATTTACATACAACAAACTATTTTACTGCACAGACACAGAAAATTCTTTTCCATTGTGGCGTTACGTCCATCAATTCTTCTCGGGAGTCATAGCCGACTTACTATTGCATGCACTCCAGATCGTCCATTATTCAACAGCCAGATAAAAAAGACATTATGAAACCCGAGCGCTGCAGGAATGTGAAATAATGCGGAAAAGATCAAACTTTGAAATTAGATTCGAGTATGAATCATGAAACACAATAAATTTATTTAACAGACACCCTTTCACCTTATTGTAACGAAACGTAACGTGTAAAATTAATTTCCTTTAAATGGAACTTCCATTTAACTAAATCAACTAACGATGAACATATTCGGCTACCATTGTTCGATAAACCAAACCGTTCAATTTATCTTTTGAACTCTAAAAGTTGTAAGCGAAAGAAGGTATGCCATTAATCGCATGCGCAATATGAGCGTAGACACTTCCACATGATGTTTTTGATCAGCTGGTTCATACATTACTGAATGAAATTTTGCACGAGACTGTGGCGTAGCAGCTGTGAGAAGCAACATTGACATCATGAAATAAACTGAAAAACACTGGCTTCTGTCATCTTGTCGAATGAGCTACTGTGCCATACACTGTACCAAATCATCATTCTTTGAATGTGTGAGCCCTTAGCAACATTCAGTGTCCTGGTTTTCCAAAAACGGAGGGGTAAAATGTATGTTTTTATAATAATAATTATAATACATGTAAGACGTATTATGTATTTGTAAGACCTTATCATATTTTATGGGCAGCCGTAAGTTTGCACCTTTGAAACTGAAGAAATGATCCGTGAAAAATTGGAAATCGTTCTAGAAAAACGCATACTTGACCTATAAGACTCTTGTGAAAATCTACAAAAACATAGAAATGATCCCTTAAATTCATCAATTTGATCCATAATTTTAACAAAATTAAGCATTATATATAACATTGTTAGGATTACTCACAAACATATTGCAAATGATCCTTTAATCAATAACCTTCCCTAAACTAGCAAAACTGATCCACAGAATGTAACATTTTTGCATTAACACATGTGCATATCATCCATAAATTATTGAAAATGGTCCATAAATAAATTGCCAATGATCTGAAATAGTTTGAATAATAAACCATAATATTTAAAAAATGATTCATAACAAACCAACTTTGTACACTTAACATTAAATGTTTGTCAAGAAACTACTATAGACACTCAAGTAATAGACCGGCCTTAACCCGTAACGCTGGTAGATCACCTTTTCGTGGTGCGTTACGGGGTATCAGATCTACCACCGAACCTTAGTCCTAATTAATTCAGTCCTAATTTTGTAGTTAAAGGAACGTATAATAGTCCTTATTACATTTTATGTCTTGTGAAAAGTGACAATACTCGGATTGCGCCACCGAGGATGAGCTTGGAATAGAAAAAACATGGTTAGTCTTCATTCATGTGAATTCTCATTTTGTTTTTGATGTTCTATAGTTTGAATTGGTTAGGACTAGGGTTCTGATGCATGGTCAGTATCGGAGTTATTGTTTGTTTTGTTGCAATGAATCCGGCTTTGACGGATAAAGGGGCGCGCCTTTGAAGAGTGCTATCGCTCACAAAGGGTTTAAACAGCGGAAACTTTCAATTAAACCTGATTCATTGCCAGCAAACAAACAATGACAACTGTAACAACACCGAATACTTCATCATTTCTCAATGATGAAGTAACTCGACATGCACTAAACAAAGGATACGGGATATACTACAATAGATCAAATTACTGATCGCAGTGGTTTATGTCCCGAACAGAGGAAAAAAAATAGACCGGCCAACGTGCCGCCATGTTGTATCCAAAACGAACATTTCCCATACGATTTGACAGTTGTTTTGGATACATCAACTGTGCCAGACACACGTTGGTCAGTCTATTACTTGAGTATCTACAGAAACTACTGGTCAAATTTAAGACTTAACCAAATTGTTATTTCAGAAAATTTCAATTCAATTATGCCGGACAGACGCTTGCTGTCCAATTTGCTACCTTTCGTCGGACCTAACTGCAGTAAATATCCTCAGTTTTTGCCCTGCAGTTTGCCTTACATCGGGCGAATTCTTGAATCAGTCGTTTGCCTGGAATTTAATCTACGCTATGATGTCGGAAACATTCACGCTCGCTGATGTTAACTCATTTTTTGATTAAATTCCACTCATTTATGGAATATGATGCCATATGTCAAAAATTGAGTGAATTGATTTTCCAAAATGAGTGAAATATAGTTATAATTTGAGTTAATTCGTTTCACTCAATTTTGAGTGAAGGGCTTAAAAACCGAATTGCGTGAAAATTTTGTATCCTCTCGCTGAAGCCATTCAAGTGTCATCAAATTGCAAATTGGGCTCGCGAGTGAATATTTCTATTTATACTTCTATATTATTTTTTCGATAGGAATGGAACGATTAGCTGAAAAAGTGGACGTGGAAGTGATGAATCTTTTGAAAGGTAAGCTGCACCAAAAAATTTCATTGAATGTGGTTATAAAACATTATTTTAAAATAAAGGGTTTCGATGCCATTTACCTGGATGTGGGCAAATTGTTAACGGGTATGTGGCGGAACTGAGGGACCATTTTCATTGTGTACACAATGTCAACACAAGCAAAAAATCGGAGCTTCCATTTGTTTGACTTCATCCAGAATGTAGTGATGCCACGAACATGAAAGGAGTACTGGCTAAATGCTTGATGTACTCGAGTAATTAATTCTGTCAAGTGGAGGATGGTAAATAATTTCATGATTGTTACAGAGTGTATTTCATGTTAACTTTTTTTACGCGTTTTTAGAGTACATTCGGGGATGTCTGCGCCTTATGGAAAAATTTCCCACACGAGGTATCCGACGTAGAGCAAATGGAACGAGCTGCATTACCGAGGAACAGTTGGCACGTCCTCTCATTCATTGGATGGTGATAATCAGTTTTTATTGTTCATATTTGTTGTTGACTTTTTTCATAATTTCAGGTACACAATGGATTACACACACAATATGACGATTCCACTCCGTTCATTCTCTGCTTGGCGGAGTCTATGAAGAAAGGAAGGTACCGTATTATCTTCGGGAAGCATACGATCGCGGAAGTAGACCATGGTGCTCAAGCACTTGACATCTTTTTCAAATGCTTTTCAGTATTCGGTATTGTTGTACATCAAGAGCTGCGCATGGCCTACGATTTATTTGCTTACCAAATAATAACGCAGAGCCAGAGAATAACCGTGAACCGACTGGTACAATCCTTCAAAGAGGTTGAAAAAGCCGAAGACACAGAAGCGTAATAAAGAGGATATATGAATTTTGTTACACAATTTTTTATGTTTTTTTAAGTTAAAAATAAATGCGAAGAATTCTTATTTGTTTCAAAATGATTATAATTGTTATTATTTTTTATTGTTTTTAAAAGCAAGCAAATTCCATAAAAAAAAAATTCACGCAAAATTGAGTAAGAAGTAAACAATTTAAATATTCGTGCCACTGCGAAATTGAGTAACATTTACGCAGTTTTTGACATGTTTGAGGGTTTACTCAAAAGTGAGTAGATCCAATATTGCTCATTTTATGAGTTGATCCACTTTATCCGGAATTGAGTACTTTTTTACTCAATTTTGAGGGGTTTTGCGCGGGTGTGTTGACCGCTTTCGGCCGCCTTAGTTCTTCAGTCCTCAATACTTTATTTACTTATTCCGGATACCTGAAAGACCGGACATGCCACTAAATCTGAGTAGTAGCGCAGTTACACTGAAAATTTATTTTCGTAAAATAACTTTCACGCGTTTCGTAAACATGGATTTTGTACATAGAACAAATGTCTCGTATATTGTATGCTACATTCATAATGCTTTTTATCTGGTAAAATTCTATCATTACACCTCTTTGTAAAATGCATGAAATGATGACCAGCCAATTGGTGTTCCTCTTTTATACCGTACTCATGCTTGATGGTGTTCCTGTCTAAAGCGCTGTCGAGAGCTAAGACTTCATGCTCATTAATCAAATATGTTCTCACGAGCCAGCGTGGCCTTGTGAGATCAACCACGGATGCAGAATCAGTACTTTCCAAATATACAGGTTCGAACCCCATGTCAGAAACATTAAAAAAAAACGCTGGACAACTTCACGTGGTTGCGCTTTTTTGTCAATTACAGTTTGAGTCGATAAAGTAGATCTGTCAGTTCTTCATGCAACCACCAGAGAGACGTTTCTTTTTAATTTGTGACCAAATATTCGTAGCTCTTTGTATTGTTTCTGTACAATGTACGAATGTTCTTTCTGTGTCAACAAAAGCTTCGACAGTTCCGCGTGCCATTAATTAGGAATGTATCTTTGTAAAAAGAACAAATGTGTTTTGTTGCAGAAAACAACGAATGGATTTGTGAGTATTACCTTCTTTTTAGTAATATAAACTAAAATTAACTTTCAGTGTAGGGATCAGTTTTACAATCTTTATGGATCAAAATTTCAAAAAATAGTGACACAACCTGGAAAAATGCAGGCATAATCTATGGATCATACCCTAGATATAAAACGGTACATTTTTTACATTTTATTGCTAAAATTTATATAAGGATCAGAGAGATACATTTTATGGATCATTTCTTTTTTTTCTGTGGAAATTCACCAAAGTCTTATGGGTCAAAAATAGGTTTTTCATGGCATGATTTCTTTTTTTTATGGATATTTCATTACTTTTTATGCAAAAAATGTTTGCTTATTTTATGTCTTGTGAAAGCGACAATAATTGGATTCGGTCACCGAGGATGAGATTTATATGGGGAAAACATGGATAGTCTTCATTTAAGTGAATTTTTATTTTCAATTTGATGCTCTTAGTGTAAAATAGTAAAGACTAGGGTTCTCAACTCAGTCAGTAACTCAGTCACTGTTTGTATTCTTTGCAATGAAACCAGTTTTGACTGACGAAGGTGCTTGTCTTTGAAGAGTGCTCTCACTAAACCGCCAAAATCTTTCCAACCCATTGAGCCTCCCTAGGCCGCTTCGGAGCACTCGAGCCGGATTCAGTCCAATGCCGGGCACTCATTCTGTTTGCTGGTATGTAATAGTGGATCCAGGTTTACTCAAAAGTTGCGAATCGACGCCAAAAGTCCTTCCGATTCCACATTAGCAAGTCTAAACACTCTTTCGAAGTGCTCTCGCGTTCGTGTTTTTGGACAGGACTTAGAATGCGTGGCACGCAGCGGCAGGATAACATTTTCATATGCAGAATTGCGCCCTAAATAATCGTTGTGGCATCTGCTAGCTCACGCCTCGCCGTTTTCCGATCAGCCAACACCATTTCAAGAACTTTATTGACATTGTTCTCTGTAACCGTATCGGAAGGCCTGTCGCTGCAGACTTGCTCGGTAGTGGAGTTGCAGCCATCAAGAAACTCTCGAAACCAATAATTAACGGTATAATCTGACGGAGCATTTGCCTTTAATACTTATACAACTTTTCTTTTGTTTCCTTAGCCGTTTCACTTATCAAAAAATATGTTTTTATGAGAGAACGAAGATGGTTTTTTATCAACATTCAACATGATGCCAAACACGTCAACAACAAATCAGCTCTAATTGTTATGTTTTGTATTCTCCGTCCATGGAGTAGCGATTATGATGTAGAAGCAGATGTTTGCTCATCACCATGAGGCACCAGGAGTGGACAGTAATGTTTGCTAGAATGAAAGATATGAAGAGAAAGTGTTGAAAGTTCCGTCAGTGTACGGTAGGTTGTAAATAGAATAGAAGTATTTAATATTGAGCGAAAGGGCCGTTGAGGTGGCGGGTTTGTCCGTGCCTTGACCTACCCCGCTGTGGGATGTTCGGTAATAGTAATGTACACTCAGTAGCAAAAAAAAAGCCGAGCAAAATTTTGCTTCCGAAAACTGCCATGTTCAACCTACTGTAACTTTGTCAATTATCAATATTTTTAGCTGAAACTTTTGGTTTGGTCAAGCTCATAAATTTTAAGTTTTCATTACATATGCGTTTCAATGTACCATTTTCTTCGAGCAAGCCTTCAACAGACGCCACAACACCGGGATGCACGCCTGCAAGTCAAATGGAAGCCCCAAATCCCCTCGTCACAGTCGAGCCACTCCTGCCAGCGACCTGCAGCCATCCCGGCCCTGTGTATGAGTTTGGAGAAGGGGTCTTCCAAATCGTCAACGCAGGCAAGTATGCACATGTTAGGAGTTTTTCTCCCTCAGTAATGTCCATCGCTTCTAGTCGCCACCACACGCTAACCGAACTTCACTCCGAGAACGAGGCAATCGAAATTGTTGAACCATCTATCACTGAAGCGAGTACATCTAACATCGCCTCACCTAGCATGCCATCAAATCATCAGGTATCCGATGCACCTATCGTGGAGAAATGTGTTCCCGATCGCACTCTTTCTGCGTACTATCAGAATGTCAGGGGCTTGCGCACAAAAATATCTGAGCTACGTTTGGTACTGTCCAGCTGCGATTATGATGTGCTTATCTTCACGGAAACATGGCTCCGGGCAGATATTGATAGCAGAGAAATTTCGTCCGATTACGTTTTCTTCCGATGCGATCGTAATTCATTGACGAGTCAGCATATGCGGGGTGGTGGAGTACTGATTGCGGTTAAAAACTCACTCAAATGTAATTCTGTTTCGATGCTTAACTGCAATGAACTCGAACAAATTGCAGTTTGCATAAAGTTGCATTCTCGTTCGCTTTATATAGTTGCTATCTATCTCCCACCTAATTCGAGTACCGAGTTATATGCGGCTCATGCAAGTGCGGTACAATTTGTTGCAGATCGTTTGACCGAGAATGACATAATTTTGTCTGTCGGCGACTTTAATCTTCCTAACTTGCGATGGCATTTCGATAAAGACATCAATGGATACATTCCTTCTAACGTCTCTACAGATACTGAGCTGGACTTCAAGCCTAAAAATACATAGGAAATAATGTGGACGAAATTTGAACTGTTTTCATCAAGTGGTTTGGACTACAGCTGGCGTCAAAGTTGACGCACCAACATGAGTATTTCCCTTTTTCGCCCGATATTGACCGTGCTGAAATATCGGTGCAAAAAAAAGCCGAGGTGAATTCACATGATTTGTTACGCCAAATATATCCAAAATAACTAGTGTAACTCACGAAGAACTTCAAAATATGGCATACAGCATCAATTGGATTGAAAAAACTACGTATACAGTGTTAAACTGTATTATTAGAAGAATTCACCTCGGCTTTTTTTTGCACCGATATTTCAGCACGGTCAATATTGGGTGGGGACATTTTTAACACATAAGGTCTATACCTAGTTTATAGTGTGGTGAAAGTTTCAGCTAAAAATGTTCATAATTGACAAAGTTACAGTAGGTTGAACATGGCATTTTTTGGAAGCAAAATTTTGCTAGGCTTTTTTTTTGCTACTGAGTGTAGTTATTCCAAATGTTTTCGAGATTGTGGTTCAAAGGTCTGGATGTAAGTCGGGGATTCATTTGTGTTACGTAAAGACTTATGTCCAACCACTACTCGCTAGACGCACATCTCCATAGATTTAACCTCGTCGATAACAATTTATGTAGGTGCAGAACCAGTTCCGTTGATATCGATCAGGCTATTGCCCGGATAATGATGTCTTTAGATCACAACTATTGAACACCCTAATGGCTCGAGCTAGACAACCCTTCCACGAGGTAAAGGGTGTCCACGATGAAATTGCCACACACAAAATTGATTCGCAAAATTCGAGTTTTCATCCGATTGCCATCAAATTTTCAGAGATTGAGAAATAACTATTAAACTTCATTTTACCATTTTACTCGTATTTTATTTACAGTCCATACGCAAATGCCCGCACCTTGGCCTTAACCCCGGCCATAAGATTCTGCACAACCTGTGAATCAACCGTTTTTTGCATGTAAACCCATACTTTCTTCAGTTCCTCGACTGTCTTTACTACCTTAGGTCGTTTAAGAAGGTGCTGCTTCATAATCGCCCAGTACTTCTCGATGGGGCGGAGCTCCGGAGTGTTGGGAGGGTTGAACATTTTCGGCACGAAATTGACCTTATTGTCCGCATACCACTTCAGCACGTCCTTGGAGTAGTGGCATGAGGCCAAATCCGGCCAGAAGATTGTTGGGACGTTGTGGGCCTTCAGGAGAGGAAGCAGCTGCTTCTGGAGGCACTCTTTTATGTACACCTGTCCGTTCATCGTGTCCTGGGTCACGAAAGGTGCATTCCGCTTCCCGCACGTGCAGATGGCTTGCCAAACCAGGAATTTCTTCGCAAATTTGGACATGTGGTATTTTGAGTGCGGACATGCTCCGGAATGCTGAACTTATCATTGGCCGTGAAAAACAGGTTGCCGGGGATCTGTTTGAAGTCGGCCTTCACATATGTTTCGTCGTTCATGATGCAGCATTCAACTTTCGTCAGCATGTTGAGGTACAACTTCCTGGCACGGGTTTTGGCGGACTTGTTCTGCTTCTCGTCGCGATTAGGGGCCTTTTGTACCTTGAACGTTCGAAGCCCAGCCTTAGTTTTGGCCTTCTGGACAAAACTTCTCCTTGGGTGCAGCTTCTTAGCCACATCCCGAACGGAGGCGTTCGGATTTCGGTTGAAGGCCCCAACTACGTGGTTGTGATTTTTGGTGTTGTACGGAATACTTTTTCCTTCACTTCTGGGCTTCCGATCGGTGGTCAACCGTTCCTCGAACCGCTTAATCACTCGCGACACCGTGGAATTCGCGATTCCCAACGTTTTAGCGATGGAACGATGCGAGAGATCCTTGTTCTCGTGATGAATGCGCAAGATTTTATCACGCACGAGCTGTTCTTTCGACTCCATTTCCGCGAGTTTTGATCACAGGACTTCAAAACTTGCAGGATGTAAATAATGCACTATGAACTAAATCCCAAATTTTCATTAAATTCTACCCAACGGTTAAAAAGTTAGAGCAATTTCATAGTGTGGCAATTTCATCGTGGACACCCTTTAAGAGCTGTTTTGGGAATGTGTGAACATCCCTAAATGCAAGCGATCTACGAATTCCTTTGTTTGTCTGACCTTAATGTGTAACGTCATCACACCCCCTATTCAAGTAAAATTACGTCCCATTTTGCCCATTTTCCCCTCATTTTGGATGCAAATTAGGTTTATTACCCAAAAACAGAACTTGGTCCTATTATATTGCATGGTGACACCGATAGGAAATGGCGAGGTTCCCGCGGCACAGGTCGTCTCCGTCCTGTTAAAACCTTGGCAGGCCTCCAGTACGTTCCATTCTCCACCGCCCGACCTCGCCATTCGGGCGGGAGTAGGCTCAGATGACCCTATACCTGTCTTGCGCTGATCCGGCTCTGAACACGGTTCCCCATGAAGGGCCGTGTCAACCCTCACATGGCCTCCCTGCTTGCATAGATAACCATGGGATCACAATAGCGACTACTCCACGTGGGTTTGGATAGCGGCTGGAGGGGGGACCCAACAAAATGGAGGAAACAAATAAAAACCAGGAGAAAAGGAAAGCGAATCCGTTCGCTAAAGGCGGCCTAGCGAGGTCCCCACCACGTGGAGTGGTGGAATCGGGTGTAAGCGACACGTGCGGCAGTGCTACGGCATCAGAGGCAGGTGGCAACAGGCTAGGCGTGGTCATGGATGGGCCAGGACTCATCCGGGCCATGGACAGGATGCGGGAAACCCTTCCTAAAGTGATGGAGGTGTCCAAGCAGTTGGACGCGATAATCGACTTCACGTCGACGCGTAGCAACATTGCTAAGGACCTCAAACTAAGCCTTTTGAGGCTGCGCATGACAGTGCATGCAAAGAGAGGGAGGAGCTGGAGGCCAAGCTCCTAGCCGAACAACTTGCCAAAGAGTTGGCAAGGATAGCTGCGACGGAGAGGGCAAGGGACATAGCCTCAAAGCAGACGCAGACGGACGTATCCGTCTCCGTCGGAGAGTCCACCCTATCCATGGGGGCAGGGACCTCCAAGCGGGCTAGGCAGTCCCCGGGCGAAACGGCACCTGGCGCTTCAAAGAAGCGCATCGTGTCGGATGCCCCAAGAGGGGATCCAACCTATGCGAACGTGGCGGCGAGGTCCGAGGGTCCCTCCTCGCGACCAGTTCCGGCTGCCAAAAAAGAGAGAGGCCCCGGCGCCAAGCCCAGCGCGAAAGGCGCGACGCCTAGCTCGAGAGTGGTCTCAAGCGCCGAAGGGGGCCCGAACGGCGGGGCCCCGACCACGACAGCGATAACCAGCACGGAGGCAGACGCTGGTGCGGAGAGGGGGACGAGTGACGACCCCAGATGTGGCAGAGAAAGCCAATGGAACAAGGTCCGAAAAAAGGGAAATAGGACAAGAAAAGAAAAAGATAAGCGACAGGTGGCTCGCAAGCGGAACCGCGGAGAGGCCCTCATCGTGAAGACCGACGTGTCCAAGTACTCGGAGGTCTTGAAAGCGATGCGCGGGGACGCTAAACTGGCAGGTTTAGGCGCCGATGTGCGGAGTATACGCCGTACCCGACCCGGCGAGATGCTCCTGGAGTTAAAGAAGGCGACAACGCTAAAAGGCCCGGTGTATAGAGACTTGGCAAGGCAGGCCTTAGGTGAGGGTGTGGAGGTGCGCGCCCTCGTCTCGCAGGTGACGATCCAGTGTAAGAACCTGGATGAGATCACCGAGGCAGACGAGATCTCCACTGCACTAAAGGAACAGTGCAAGGTCGAGGTTGCAGCAGCACACATTCGTCTGAGGAAGGGTCGACTTGGGACCCAAGTTGCAACCATGAGGGTAGCGGCAGTCGACGCGGACGCGGCGTTGAAGGTGGCGAAGGTGAAGGTGGGATGGTCAGTATACCCACTAAGCCTACACCACCCGCCAAAGGCATGTTTCAGATGCCTAGAGAGCGGGCACATGTCCTGGGAATGCAAAGGCCCAGATCGTAGCAACATGTGCAGAAGGTGTGGCAGCACTAGCCACAAGGCGCGGGACTGCAAAGATCCCCCCAAATGCTTGATGTGCGCCGGGAAACCGGACGATAAGCACGTCATTGGATAGTGTCCGGCCGCTAAGGGTATACCAAAGAGCCAACAGTAATGCAGGTAACCCAACTAAACCTGAACCACTGTGAGGTCGCCCAGCAACTGCTGTGTCAGACAGTTAGCGAGTCGGCATTGGATATCGCCATTATTTCCGACCCATACCGCATCCCACCCGGCAACGGGAACTGGTTCGCGGACAGGGCTAATATGGCGGCATTATGGACGACGGGCAAGTACCCGGTTCAGGAGGTTGTGTCTACCACAAACGAAGGCTTTGCGGTTGTAAAAGTGAATGGAGTGTTCTTCTGCAGATGCTACGCACCGCCAAGTTCGAACAGTTTACCAATATGCTAGATCGGATGACAACGGAGCTAACTGGCCTTATCCCGTTGGTAATAGCGGGGGACTTCAACGCTTGGGCGCTCGAGTGGGGAAGCCGCCTTACCAACCCTAGGGGCCAAATACTTCTGGAGGCCTTGGCTAGGCTCAACGTAGACCTAGCCAATGTGCGTACCAAGAGTACCTATCACAAAAACGGAGCGGAATCGATTATCGATATAACATTCAGCAGTCCTGGGCTGATAAGCAATTGGAGGGTGGATGATGGCTACACCCATAGCGACCACTTGGCGGTTCGATATTGTATCGTCCACAATACAAGGCAGCGTGCGGAAGGAGGAGCATCCACTCCATTCGCCCGCAGATGGAGGACGTCCTACTTTGATGTAGAGACCTTTAAAGAGGCGCTTGAGAGGGAACGAAATTTACGCGAAACCCAGGAACCTTGCGGCGAACGACTCGTTACGACACTTACACGAGCGTGCGATGCGACCATGCCGAGGGAAGTCAAACCGAGGAATGGAAGATCGCCGGTGTATTGGTGGACGGAGTCGATTGCCGACCTCCGAAGAACATGCCTCCACGCAAGACGGAGGGTGCAGAGAGCGCGGTCAGACGCCGAGAGAATCGAGCGTAGAGGGGCGCTAGTCGCCGCGAAGGCCGCTCTAAAGAGGGAGATAAAGGCCAGCAAGCGAGAATGCTTCGAGGGTCTGTGTCAGAGGGCCAATGCGAACCCGTGGGGTGACGCCTATCGGGTAGTAATGGCCAAAACCAGAGGATCGGCGGCTCCAACCGAGCGTTCATCAGAGCTGCTGCAGGTGATCGTTGGGGGACTCTTTCCGAGCCACGACCCGAGTCCATGGCCCCCCCGCCGCCGTAGATTTGTCCCATGACCAGCGTTCCAGTATCCCAGACCTTAACGCTGTCATAGCGACGGAAGGGTGGACGGCCCCGCCGAACACCCGCCACCACGTGGGCATTGATAACGGCACAACGGGGGCCGGCGACGAGGCGACGGTGACGAATGAAGAACTCATTGTGATAGCAAAGTCGCTAAAAGTGAACAAAGCGCCGGGACCTGATGGTATCCCGAACCTGGCCATCAAGACGGCTATCTTGCTGGATCCCGGAATGTTCAGAGTGGTGATGCAAAAGTATCTGGACGAGGGTGTCTTCCCGGACGCCTGGAAAATTCAGAACCTTGTGTTGCTACCAAAGACAGGGAAGCCACCAGGAGATCCATCGGCATATAGACCTATATGTCTGTTGGATACAGCGGGTAAAGTGCTCGAGAGGGTAATCCTCAACAGACTGACAACGTACACGGAGGGTACAGGCGGTCTGTCGGACAATCAGTTTGGCTTCCGCAAAGGGAAGTCGACGGTGGATGCCATCCTGTCCGTCACCAAGACGGCTGAGGTGGCAATCCAGCGCAAGAGGCGAGGAGTACGCTACTGTGCAGTGGTCACCCTTGACGTGAGAAACGCCTTCAATAGCGCCAGTTGGGTGGCTATCGCCGACTCGCTCCAGCACCTACAGGTTCCTGGGTACCTGTACAAGATTCTCGGAAGTTACTTCCAGAATCGCGTACTGGTATACAATACAGAGGCAGGCCAGAAACGTGTACAGATCACCGCAGGCGTCCCACAAGGTTCGATCCTGGGTCCGGTGCTATGGAACACGATGTACGACGAGGTACTGCGGCTAGAGTTCCCGAGCGGGGTAAAGATTGTCGGGTTCGCAGACGACATTACCCTAGAGATATGTGGTGAATCCATCGAAGAGGTCGAGTTAACGGCCTCACACTCCATTGGCATTGTGGAGAGATGGATGAGCTCCAGGCACTTGGAGCTAGCCCACCATACGACTGAGGTCACGGTGGTGAACAATAAGAAATCGGAGCAACATGCGACGATTAGTGCAGGTAACTGCACAGTAGAATCGAACCCAAGCTGTCCTTTGTCAGTCACGTCGATTACGCTTGCAAGAAAGCCTCAATGGTTATATCGGAATTATCCCGCATGATGTCGAATAGCTCGGCGGTGCAAGGGAGTAAGCGTAAACTCCTGGCCAGCGTCGCCCTGTCCATACTTAGGTACGGCGGGCCGGCATGGATCACCGCCTTGAGTACCAAGAGCTACGTAAGTAAGCTAGAGAGTACGCACAGGCTTATGTGCCTAAGAGTGGTTAGTGCTTACCAAACGGTATCACGCGACGCGGTTTGCGTCCTAGCGGGGATGATGCCAATAGGCATGGTCATAAAAGAGGACGTAGAGTGCTTCGAACAACGTGGAACAAGAGGTATTCGAAAGACCACTAGAGCCGTTTCCATGGTTAAGTGGCAAAGGGAATGGAATAACTCCACCAAAGGTCGACAAATCCCGGAATTAACCGGGTGGGTCGGTAGGCGACACGGGGAGGTGAACTTCCACTTAACGCAGATATTGTCTGGCCACGGCTGTTTTAGACAATACCTGCACAAATATGGGCATGCACAGTCCTCCGCATGCAGCGAATGCGCGGGAGTTGAGGAAACTGCAGAACATGTGTTCTTCGCATGTCCTCGCTTCGACGGCGCGAGATCAGGCATGTTTGCCGTAAGCGGGCACGACACGACTCCAGACAATTTGGTCCCGAGGATGTGTCAGGACCGGGACATCTGGGACGCGGTATGCGTAGCAGCCTCCCAGATCGTCCTCGATCTCCAACAAAAATGGTGAAACGACCAAAGGTAGGTCGCAGGGACCACCTAACTACTAAAGCCCTAAGTAGTTAGACATAGTGGGTGCTGAACAAGCACAAGAGCCCCCTCCCCGAAGTAATACCGAAAGGTGGTTCCGAGGAGGGCCGGGGCTTAAGGCACGGGTGGGTTTTTAGTGGGTCGAGGAGTTGGCACCTTCATCCCCACACGCTGAGTTCTTCAGGTGTCTGGTTGCAGATTTTCCATCCCGTCTAAAAAAAAAATACTATCCTCTTGTTTCCGTGCTTCTTGTACCTGCGCAGCAAGCTATTGGTAAACCATCTGCGCTTAGCTCCTGAAAGGAGCTATAGGAACCGAGGTTGCAGCCATGAGCAGCAAATACAGGGGATGATCAAAAAGGAGAAGACTAGCAAAATTTTGTCCAGATTCAAAGTGATACAGTTTGGTAAATAATTAACCGATTTTGATGAAATTAGAAGCGTTCGACGGAAAATTTATTCTAGTTTCAGCATGTTTATTCAAAATTTGATTTGACTGCCGGGCACCGGAGAAAGAACGGATACTTTGAGGTTATGTCGAATGTGCTAATCTTCTGCAGCTCGTTATTTTTTATGTTACTTGAAAATCGGAAATATTATATTTTTTTCAGAAACTAGAATAATAAGTCTGTCAGTGGTTAGAGATCGTGAATCGGCCCATAAACAACCGAGATATGGCCATTTCCGTAAAATGTAGTTTTTTACCCTATTGCCTGACACTTCTTATGTTGAAAAACTCCTTTTTAATTTATCTGTAACTCTGCGTACCCTTAACCAAATTAGATGCAACTTTTTCCATACGATTACAAATTTATCCTAGTTTTTGGAAGAGTAGCGGACATTTCGTTATTTTCCGTAGTTCCGGATTCATTATCGGGAATCGTGAAGGAAGTACCCTATCAGTGTAATGGCCAGAGTTAGAACTGTATCAAACCTGGCTTGCGACATATCAAACTTCATGATTTTACAAACCAATACCACTGGTAGTCAACCTGTGAGTATTCTTTCACATTGGCCACACCTGGTGACGTTCCGGATTCCGGGTTCCCCCAGGGAAGTGGCCAGATTTCGAATGATGTCAAACCCTGGCTTGCGACACATCAAACTTCATGATTTTACAAAACTAAATCGCTGGTGGTCAACCTGAGAGTATTCGGTCACATTGGCCACACCTGGTGACGTTGCGGATTCCGGGTTCCCTCGGGGAATTGGCGAGATATAGAACGATTCCAAACTATGGATTGCGACTCATCAAACTTCATGATTTTACAAAACAATACCTAAAATAAAAATAACTCAAAATTAATAACTCAAAATTAATTGAAAAATAACTCAAAATTAATTTGGCGTACGGAACCATTGACCTGGCGGAATAGAACTCAAATTGGGTATTATTTTTTATCTGTGTACATGTTTGCATAGAAGAAGACAAAAGGTGACAGGATTGAGTGCTTGCGCATGAGACAAATCAAGGTTAAGTGCTGAAGTGTGCAGTTCGAAACGTCAGAGCTTACGGAATTTCAACGGGGCCGTATAGTCGGTGCTTCGATCGCTGAAACATGCAAACTGGTTGCTGTTGCCAGGGCCACAGTTGGCCGGATAATGTCGGAATATAAAAAACATGGAAAAACATCGCCTGATAAAAGAAGCTGTGGACAGAAGCAGAAGATGGATGACCGGCAGCAACGTTCGTTGAAGCGCATAGTCAAAGCAGACAGACGCATTAGTGCTGTTAAAGCAACTGCTGCTTTGAACAATGCGTTTCAAGAATCAGTTTCTACATCAACTGTCCGAAGGGAGCTGCACGACATGAATCTTTACGCTCGTGCGGCCATTTCTAAACCGCTAATAAAACCGCAAAACGCGGTAAACAGGAAGCGCTGGTGCAAGGATCATAATGAATGGACGCCAGATCAATGGAACCAAGTTGTGTGGTCGGACGAATCATATTTTACCTTGTTTCCAACTACAGGTCGAGTGTACGTATGGCGTACTCCTGGAGAAGCCTACAACCCTGGCTGCCTTCTGCCAACCGTTAAACATGGCGGGGGGTCAGTTATGGTATGGGGTGCAATATCGTGGCATTCTCTTGTGCCTTTAGTTGCTATGAAGGGAAAAATAAAGGCCAAAGATTATCAAGAAATATTGGATGACCAGGTATTTTTTAGAAAACCTTCACAATATACTTAAAATAACACAATTGTCCAACAGGTGCTGCCAATGATGAAGACCATCTTTCCTGATGGCAGAGGAATCTTCCAAGATGACAACGCTTCAATCCACACTGCTCAAATCATAAAGGCGTGGTACGAAGAGCATGACACAGACTTTCATCACCTTGATTGGCCAGCACAGTCACCAGACCTCAACATTATCGAGCCACTTTGGTCTACATTAGAAGCACGCGTGAGAAGTGTATTTCCACCACCATCGTCTCTAAAAGCGTTAGAGAAGGTTTTGATCGATGAGTGGTATAAACTACCTATCGAAACAATCCAAAAATTGTACGATTCCATCCCTTGGCGTATCCTAGCCGTTTTGAATGCGAATGGTGGACCCACGCCTTATTAAACACGATTTTCCTTTGAAACGATCTTTCTAATCAAAATAACTGAAATATTGTTAGCATATCCGAACTTTTATATATTTTCGAAACTATGTTTGAATAATTTGCCATTGAATCCTGATGCCCACAATCGAAACCTCAGATTCGCCACCAGTGGTATTGGTTTGTAAAATCATGAAGTTTGATGTGTTGCTAGCCAGGTTGGACATCGTTCTAAATCCAGCCACTTCCCTGGGGGAACCCGGATCCCGGAGCGTCACCAGGTCTGACCAATGTGACCGAAAACTCTCAGGTTGAGCACCAGTAATCTTGATTTGTAAAATCATGAAGTTTGATGTGTCGCAATCCATAGTTTGGAATCGTTCTATATCTCGCCAATTCCCCGGGGGAACCCGGAATCCGCAACGTCACCAGGTGTGGCCAATGTGACCGAATACTCTCAGTTTGACCACCAGCGGTATTGTTTTGTAAAATCATGAAGTTTGATATGTCGCAAGCCAGGGTTTGACATCATTCGAAATCTGGCCACTTCCCTGGGGGAACCCGGAATCCGGAACGTCACCAGGTGTGGCCAGGTGTGAAAGAATACTCTCAGGTTGACTACCAGTGGTATTGGTTTGTAAAATCATGAAGTTTGATATGTCGCAAGCCAGGTTTGATACAGTTCTAACTCTGGCCATTATACTGGTAGGGTACTTTCATTTATTTTCATTTATTTATTTACTTGTCTTCGAATAACTCGTACAGACAGATTATACTAAACACTAATTCTTGTTTTGAACATTGTCTTGGATGTGTTAAAAACAAAATGGTTAGACACTTCATTAAACCTATTGCAACAAACGTCGAATGGGTTGTTCTGTCCGAATAAAGTACGATGCGTAGATAGTCGAAGGAAATCCGTACGCCGAGTTATTCTTGCTGGAGCGTTAAGTTGTATGTTACCCAGGAGCGCCGAACAATCAATTTTATTACTCAGGATGTCGAATATGAAAAGCCGTTGCAAGAGAACCCTTCTATCAGCCAACGTCGGTAGGCGTACCAAAGCGCATCGCTGTTCGTAGGGGGGCAGTCTTACTGGATCATTCCAAGGCAGCCGGCGGAGCGCAAACCGAAGAAAATTGCGCTGAATTCGTTCAATCCATTGAATATGAACGACATGGTATGGCGCCCACACAAGAACACCATATTCCAATATACTGCGTACCAGCGCACAGTAGAGCGACTTCAAGCAATAAACGTCTTAAAACTGCTTCGTATTTCGATTAACAAATCCAAGTACTGCGTAGGCTTTAGCGGTCGTTGCTGCTATTTGTTGTGAGAAGTTTAGCTTGCTGTCAAGTAGTACACCGAGATCCTTTACTGTGCTCACTCTAGCGATACTCGTTATCTCCATTCTGTAATCGAAGATGGTTGGATTCCTTGATCGACAGAATGTGATGACGTTACATTTAAGGACGTTGACTTCCATGCCGTTTAGCTTGCACCAACCCAACAATACCTCGATGTCAGCTTGAATAGAACAACAATCAACTAACGATGAAACCACGCGGTAGAACTTCAGGTCGTCTGCGAACATTATTTTTGGCGATTTAATCGTTTCACAAAGATCGTTGACAAATAGCACAAAAAGGAGTGGACCCAAATGACTCCCTTGGGGCACACCAGATGTGATATCGAATGGATCCGAGCACGTTTCATTAATGCGTACGTAGGCACAACGCCCCGTTAGGTAGGAGAATATCCATTGAGTCAACCAAGTAGGAAGGCCCATTCTATTCAATTTATCCACCATCAAAGCATGCGGCACTCTATCAAATGCTTTGGTGAAATCGATATAGATGGCATCGATTTGTTGTCGCTTTTCCAGTGCGTCGACTAACGAAGAAACAAAAGTCATCAGGTTGGTAGAAGTTGAGCGTTTTTTCACGAATCCATGCTGAAACTCGGAGATTATATGATGCACGTGAGGATAAAGCGAATCGTGGATGAGGCTTTCAAAAGCTTTCGGCATACAACTCAAGATCGAGATGCCACGGTAATTCTCGATGTTGTGTATACTGCCGCCTTTGTGAATGGGAGTAATAGCAGCTGTTTTCCAAGCACTTGGGAAAATGCCTTCCAGAATCGAACGATTGAAAAGAATGGTGGCGGGCACGGTAAGCGAATCAGCACAGTTCTTGATGAATATCGGAGAGACACGATCTGGCCCAGCACTTTTAGAGTCATCTATCCCTTGTAGCTTCCTCAGCACATCCCCCTGAGAAAAGTTGAAAAGCGCCATGTTGAAGTCGTATCGAGGCAAACTGTCCAGGTACGCTCCAGACGAAGGTGATCGGTTGTTACTTAGCACACTTCGAAAGAAGGACGAGAACAAATTTGCCGAGTCGAGTGGAGTTTTGGCTGTTGTAGGAAACGCGCTGAGGAATTCCATTGTTCTGCTTTCTGCTTCTCATGAACGACCAAAACGTTTTGGGATCCTGCTTGATGCTTTCTTCTGTGCGATGAATGTAGTTGCTAAAGCATCGCGCATGCAAAGAGTTATATTCGCTCTCTAAGTCACGCAGCTCCACTTTTCGCTGTACATCCCTCGACCGAAAAAAACGTTTTCTAGCCTTCTGTAGTCGGTTCCGTAGCTGTTGAAGGTCGCTGTTCCACCAAGGTTGTCTTGTCCCCGAAAATCGACGTCGTTGCTTCACCGGGACAACATCACGAACAATTGAAAAAATCCGTTGATAAAAGACGGAAACTGCCTCTTCCATACTACACCCAACAAGACACTCATCCCAGCGAACAGCAGAAATTAATTCGTTTAGCGATGCGAAATCACATCGGTTGAAATCAAAGTTGAGAGTGTCCGACACATTCAAATCATCGCACTTGCTAGTAGTTTCAAATTTTAGTACGAATGGCTTGTGGTGATGATCGATTCTCAACAATGGCAACGGTGGCTCAAGTAGCTCCACACACTTATCGTCATTCACAAATGCCAGATCGAGCCTTCCATTTACGTTGGTCAAGTCATTAACTTGATAAAGACCACAGCCTACAATCGACTCAATCAGGGCTATCTCTTGCTCAGACGAGGCATTGATCGGTAGAAAGGAGTTTATTTCTACATCGTGCATCCAACACAAGTGGGGAAGGTTGTAATCACCAACAACCAAAACACGGCCACGATTGCCAGCAAGATCAAGTAGCTTCTGAACACAAGCAGAATGCTGCTCATACAGATACGTTTCACTGTTGGGTGGGAGATAAATAGCGCAAACATACAGCTCAAAATTCGGCAAAACAACACGAACAATGATCTGCTCTAATCGCTCACATTCAGCAAGACTAACAGACGTACTGTGCAGCCGCTTCCTCACCCCAACTAGTTCTCCACCTCCACGTGAAAAACAGCTGGTGTTAGCATTTCTATCGCACCGATAAATCGTGTAGTTGTGTGCGAGTTCTGTGTTTCCGATATCGTTATTGAGCCATGTTTCTGTAAGAGCTATGACATCGTAGTCACTACCAGATAGTGACAAAAACAAATCGTTTGTTTTCGTACGGAGGCCACGGACGTTTTGGTAGTACAAAGTGAACGTCTGTTGTGTTTTTCTGGGATCATTGTGTTGTTTTGAGATCGATTGGATATCGAGTGAAGAAGACGAGTGTTGTGTGTTTCGGATGAGTGTAGTGGGTCATTCATACGGAGTAGAAAAAATCTCGGTACGTACCATAGACTGATGATTACTGCTGATGGATTTCTGGTGTGGGTTGGAAGCGAAATGTTGTTCGAGAAGATGCGATGTGGCTGAAGTCGAACTGACGGAAGCTAATTCCCTTCTGCCATGACGATCCAGATAAGGCAGTGTCCCTTAGCTGCATTTTCAGGCCAACTTTGAACGATACGAACGTTAGTTCATTCACAGTTCTCCCTTTAGGCACCAACTTGACAACATCAACAGTGCTATCGGTTTTGAGATTGTTTTTCACTAGCTTCTCAATTTGTTGTACCGTTGCATGAGGATCGAAGCCGGACAGATACAACCAAAACAAATCCTCCCCTTGCGTCGCAGCTAACGGGATGGATTCATCAGGTGCGATTTCTTTAGTACCAACAGATACCATATCATGGTTTGTCGGTGCATCTAGCAAAAGCCGTGGCCGTTTCCTCGACGTTGCAGAGAACTGCGATCTTGGAATGTGTGGTGTTGTCTGTAACGGTGTTCGCTGCAGAATAGTGTGGATTTTGTTTGTGTTGAGTGCTATCTCCTTCCTCAATTCATTCAGCGCTTTTGTGTGCTCTTCCGCCATCGAATCCATAACACTATTAGTGGATGCGATTGATTGACGAAAATTAGCATGGGCCATCATTTTCGTACAGGCTTTACACATCCAGTAGAGCTGGGAACAGTTGGTAATAATGTTGCGGATTTCTGTAGACTGGTGCACACATTTTAGGTGAAACGATGATTTACAGAAACCATTGCACATAATTTCATCCGTCTTGTTCACAGTGTGAGTGCAGGCAAAGCAAATTGACTCCATTGTTACTGTAGTAATTTATTCACTTCGGGGTATCAGCACAATTTCGCGGAAAACAGGACTCAGGAAGTGTATAAAATCGTTGTACTCCAATAAACAGCAGTGCGACGATGAACGATGCGTCCAAATTGTTGATAGAAGCATAGAAAATTTCAAGGGAACGTAGGAAAAAACACAAAATTAGCACAGGGAAATAACAAAAACAGTTGAGTTGTTTACCTTACGCACACAGATACTTCTTTCACGATTCCCGATAATGAATCTGGAACTACGGAAAGTAACGAAATGTCCGCTACTCTTCCAAAAACTAGGATAAATTTGTAATCGTATGGAAAAAGTTGCATCTAATTTTGTTAAGGGTACGCAGAGTTACAGATAAATTAAAAAGGAGTTTTTCAACATAAGAAGTGTCAGGCAATAGGGTAAAAAACTACATTTTACGGAAATGGCCATATCTCGGTTGTTTATGGGCCGATTCACGATCTCTAACCACTGACAGACTTATTATTCTAGTTTCTGAGAAAAATATAATATTTCCGATTTTCAAGTAACATAAAAAATAACGAGCTGCAGAAGATTAACACATTCGACATAACCTCAAATTATCCGTGATATCCCCGGTGCTCGGAAATCAAATAGACTAGAATAAATTCTCCGTCGAAAGCTTCTAGTTTCATCAAAATCGGTTAATTATTTACCGAACTGTATCACTTTGAATCTGGACAAAATTTTGCTAGTCTTCTCCTTTTTGATCATCCCCTGTATAAGCTTTAACTAACTACCTGTCTAGTCCCTTCCAATATATTGTGTCCCATTAACCTCGAGCTTATCACTTGAAGCCCCACTTACTTACACCATATAGCAAATCACCATATGTAAACAATAATTTTAAATATCGATTCCGCAAAGTGTCACACATGTCTTACCCTCATAAATAAACGTCCTTCTTAAAAAAAAAATGTGATAACATTTATTCTCATGATATTTCCACGATGCTTACTATCTCTGGTCCGAACGCACTAATAGTTTTTGACAGTAGTCTGACAAATAGAAAATCAGATCAACCATATAACCATATAACCATATATCATTCCCCCACTATAGGATTTACAAAACATAGCTTCTAAGATTAAGAATTTTTCAATGCCAATAAAGGGGTATAACTAAAAATGAGAATGATTTTTACTCTCTCATACCAAACCACAAACGTGCAAAAAATAAAGAGAGATTATGTGAATCAATGCTCTCTTCTCCCCAACATAATTGCATGTTTTGCATGTTAAATTAGTCAATCTGATGCAGCAAAAAAGTTCAAGACTTCGCAATCTTACATCTGTAAGACGTTGAAGAAGATGGGAATAGTCTGTCACCAAAAACACTAGATATTAAATGCCAAAACATTAGACATTAAATTTGGTTCATGGGTTTTCGACTTTCAGCACTAAAATAAACCTTTGAATGTGTATCAAATAACTAATGAAATGACAAAGCAATGACAGAGATCACAAAAGCAAAATTAAATAAATTTCGTGTAATGGTCTCTACCCTTAAGCAGACTAATGGAATTTGCTGTTTTTCAGCTTTTAACACTGCAATTTATGCAGTATATCCCAGCTCATGAGTTAAAGATATAAGGAGTTATCTCCGAAGTGATTCTGACCCCTGAAATTTTGGAAAAGCAGCGAAACGAGTCTTGCCGATTAAACAACCCTCTGTTTCCTCTTGTCCAGATACTGGAAGCGCAAGGATTGAATAAAGTATCACAGTGAGGGTAAAAAAAATTACGTCCACAGACTCGTTTCGCGTGACCTTTTGTTCAGCTCTTTCTCAATGAATGGTGTTCAATTAGTTCCTATACACCCAGATTTTGAGAATACTGCCCTTCGTTCAGCTTCGGCATCATTTATGACCAAACAAACAAGTCGAGAGGAATCTTCTGGTATCGCCTGTTTGTCATGTACACAAAGTTCCGCTTGACCTCACGTGATTTCAGCGGCCGGAATTTCACCGATCAAAAAACGCCTAATTACGATGTTCCGATACGCTTTCATCGCGCGTAACGAATGAAGAACAAGTGACAGAATGTCAACACCACGCGCATCCGTTAGCGTATGAAGGATGTTTCGATCAAAATGTGGTCGACTTAAACTTGACGCATTTCCTTTCGTCATGCATTAAAAAAATTTGCTCACCCCTCATTTTAAAGATGTGTGCGACGCACTGTGCGTGTAGCATCATGCCTTTATTTTAATTTTGACATTAGCACTTCAGTTTTCACAATGTCGTCGAAGGAAGAGAAGCAACGCATCCAAATTAAATACGTGCATGGCGAAAATCCAAACTACTCTCACGCCATGTTGACGAAATTGTTGAATATGGCTAAATCAACTGTTACCAACGTATTGAAAGTGTTCGGTGAACGTTTGTCGACAGCCAGGAAAGCTGGATCGGGAGGAAATCGAAAGCTGGGGGCCACAGCGACAACGAAAAGAGCGAAAATTGTACACGACGATGCTGATGAAGTTTGATGACGTGGTACAGGACGATAAAACTTACGTCTAGGCATACTTTAAACAGCTTCCTGGACAGGAATCTTACACTGCAGCCGAACGGGGAAAGGTGGCAGATATTTTCAAGCACATTAAACTGTTAAAATTCGCGAAGAAACATCTGGTGTGGCAGGCCGTCTGTAAATTTATCTGAGCGAGTGCATACAAAATCGTCTTCCGCCTTTACTGAAGCGACACAATTGTCCCGAAGCCAGATTTGGCTTCTTGCCACAACAGGAAAAAGACCATGGAGTGGTATGCTGCCAATAACGTTCAAGTGGTGCCCATAGACAAGAACTCTCCCATCACGCTAGAGCTCCGCCCAATCAGACAATATTGAGCCATCGTAAAGCGAAACCTTAAGAAAACTCAAAAAGCTGTTGTGACCGAAAAAGAGTTTAAGGCAAACTGGCGTTCTGCGGCGAATAAAGTGGACAAGTGTACAAAGCCTTAAGTGTTGTACAGAATCAAATTGCACCACTTTTAAATGGATGTAACTTTTAACCCTTGGTTATTTTCTATTGAAATTTTGCGTGGAATTAGTTCGATGTGTATTTGTTTACGCTGTGTAAGGTTCACTAGCAGATGTGAAATCGTTGTGAAGATGGAGTCGGAAGAACAGCAGTGGCGCAAAAAAAAAAAATTGCGCAGTTACCTCGAAACTCCGGATCTTTGTAATCGTGCCATCAGCAGGAAGCTGGGAATGGTACATTCTACGGTGTCTCGTGTTTTAAATCGGTTCCACGAACGTTTGACCATCGTTCGGAAAGAAAAAAATGGCAAAAATGGATCTCCATATAGTGTAAAGGATCACAATCGGGTAGTTCAAGCTTTCAAGAGGAATCCCAACAGTTTAGTTCGAGGTGTGGCGAAGAAACTGACCACCAAACTTTCGTGCAAGATGCGAAAAAACGTTAAGGTTGAAGGATTCATCATCAATTTTCGGTCATCATCAAAAATTCGAAAGCAGTTTTTTCGTTCAACATCACAACATAGTTCCTTAAAATGTATTCACTGTATTCTGCTCGCCAAGCGGAACACAGTGAATACATTTTCATTTCCATAATTTGAATATCAAACGAAAAAACTGCTTTAGATTTTTTGATGATGACGAAAAAATGATGATGAATCCTTCAACCTTAAGGACTACACACGTACAAAGTCCAAAAGGCGTCGAATTGCGATGAACGGCAGAATACGGAAGGTAAAACACGTGCAATTTTAAGTAACGAATTTTAAGTAATGAATGCAAGCCAGTCTGGCCATCGAGAGCCGATTTGGTCAATTCTTATATGCCAAAAACGGAAACTTAATAAATCTACAAAAATAAGAAACTAAAAAAAGAATTGCCAGGCTTCAAACAGATCGTGCACAAATGATGCACTCGTCCCAACATTTCGCTGAGTCAGTTGGCGAAAATGGAAGGCGTGAGCATCTGAGCAGTTTGTAAGTCTAGACCTGTGCGCCGATCTATGTTGAATCGGCGGCGGCGTGTATGGTAATTTTGAACGGCGGCGGCGGCGCAGCCGGCGCACAGTGGCCGAAAGCCGGTCATAATCTATAAAATTTGGGTCTTTAGTTTTGGCATTGTATATTTTTCTTAGGTTTTTCATATATTAAATTACATTTTCTCCAAATTTCGTGCGGATTGGATGAGTTTTCGATTTTTGGCAGCACTTTGAACATTCCTGTGTCGTACAATTTTGGTGTTTTTCATATCTGAAAACCACAATATTTAGGTTTGCTTGATATGCCTGTAACTCTTTCAATTTTCAACCGATTTGAGCAAACAAAGCTTCAATTTGAAGGAAAATGATTGAAATTTATTTTTGATACCAATACATTTGTTAAAATGGCTCCAAACTATTTTAAATTATTCGTAATATATGCTTAAAAATTACAATTAACCTACATTTCTTTACAAATGTTCACTGTACAACCTGGTGAAACAGTACGAAAAGGTGGGATAGTGTGAATTATATAGGAAATTATCTCTACTCTCCGAATTGCTAGGCCCCATTTTGCGCATCGTTGCGCAAATATGCTAAAAAATGATTTTAATTTGTTCGGCCGTTGGTGGATATGGGGACGCATGGTGATCAACATCATCATCATGTTCATCAAAGATTAATAAATCCCGAACTTCTTTTGGCAAATCGATTTTCGGTTTCGGCTTGTTGTGTCTGTAGCTAGACACAACCGGATCCGATGCAACCAACAATCCACGAAACACGTCTCCGTTTGTCCTTTCACGTGATCCTTTCCAAGCATTACTTGCGCGCGTTCGTCGAATCTCCTTATTCATACTTTCTTGGGCTTCTTCTTAAAGCTTTCCGATGGGAATCGAAGAGCGATCGATAATGTCACTTCCGTGGATCAACAGTTTGTGAACTGTTGTAGGCATGTGAAACCAGCCATATAGCTTCACGTAATAAAAAGCGGTTTCTGTAGCATAAGATTTGAATTTCGAAACATTAATCCTTTTACCACTAGAAATGGCTGTTAGTAGCGTACGAAATCGGACTATCAAATCCAAATCAATGCCCGTAATTTCAGAAGAGACTTCCGCATTGGCAAAAAATCGCCTTGCCGTGTTGCCGTTGTTACTTGTGCCGAGACCAGAACGTGGCTTGTCCACGTGTAGGCCCAGTCTGCTGAAAAACTCCTTTTGAATGCGTTGTTTGGTGCTGTTGAACAGCTCAATATGAGCCGTTTTCACCCATTTGCAGAATTCCAGCCTATATGCAATATGCAGCAAACACTCAAAACATCTCATCAAACAATGTAGACTGCTCAAGCCATGATCCAGAAAATCACTGTTCACAGATTTCTTCAACATTTTTTCAACGTCATTAAATTCTGCGGATGTTGATTTGCAAAGATAACACCTTTGCGCAGATGATGTGTTTGTTATGGCGTTTATAGTTTTACCATCAACCATACTCATAACAAGTTCAAATTTGACGTTAAGTTCTCTACCGTTAACATTTACAATAAAAGGCTGTAACTTTGAAATTGCATTTTTCATCCGGTCGTATTCTTGACGGTATCGACAGTTTCCTTTGCCAGTTGTAGAGAAACTGGTCTACAATACCGAGTCGATGATGGAAACAAGTTTTCCCAAATGACAATTTCCCCTTGAAACAGTTTTAGTGGAACAAGTGATGTCAAAATTACGTTTGCGTCTGAGTTTTCCAAACTTTTAAATGTTTGATTGTACTCACTTAGCGTAGTTCCATCCATCCCCCATTTCAGAACAAGCCGCAAATCGTCATTAGGTAGATTAGTAAAATTAAACTGCACAAGACTAATTAATCTTGAAACATTATGATTTAAAAGTTGCTGTAAATCAATTCTGCAAAGACCTTCTGAAATTTCGAAGTACTGATCTGGAGGATAGCACTTCTTTTTAGCAGCAGAGATTGAGTCATATGGTGGGTATATGGTTTTTGCAGGCTCTCTTACGATGTTGTAGCTACGCTTAGATAGCTTTGCATCAACAAATACAGCTAAAGCTTGTTCATCAGATAGCCTTTGCGTAGAGACACCAGTCTTCAGAATGCCTGCAACTTCCTTCTGCCCATCAGCACGCAAAGCTTCCTCAGTAGCAAACTTCAACTCACCTATTATAAAGTTATAAAGAAAAAAAAAACATTTAAGTTAAAGAGAAAAAAAATACAAAGTAAGAGCAATAAGAACGTACTAAAGCTACATGTACGACGCAATTCTTCCGTTCTTCGACGCTTACTTCGGTTGCTGCAATCACCGAATTCTTTTGAAGGTCGACCACCTTGATTGACATTTGCTTCTGATGTTGATGAACTAGGTCCAGAAAGTACAAAAAAATCGTCGAGCCAATCACCATTTTCCTTTAAAAAGCGGTCCTTTTTCCGTTGTGATTTACTCCATCGACGCAAGAACTCTCGAAAGAATATTGATATTTGCTTCTCATATTCTTCATGAATGGTTCCTCCTACAAATCTTTCTATGTAGTTTTCAATTGCAGTACGTTTATCGTTCGAACTGGCTATATCAAGAACCGGATCCAATATATTTTTTCTTTTTAAGAAAATTTCTAATTAAATAAAAAACGAAAGCTTAAACACATTTAATGACATAGGAGTAAAAATATTGATTACCGATTGGTGTCGAGCACATCTTTGATGAGAAAGAAAACTTGTATTTTTTTTTTAAATTGACTTCCGTCCGATTAAGTGCACCGGACCTTTTCAACTTTGTACAATTTCAAAGTTCATACACAAAATGCAAGTATTGGTGTTCGAACGAGCCTGTCGAATCCAATGAGCATTTATACAGGGTGAGGAAGAAGATTAACTGCAAGCGTATTAGTAGACCGCAAAAAATTTAGTGATGTAATTATTTGCATGGGCGCTTATGGGAGCTCGCTTGAATGTAGTTGTGACACATCTTGTATAACGAGCTTCTCTTTCTCCGTGGCTGTTTGCCATTCGGGACTACGAAGGTGCTGATGTTTGCGTGAAGTTTGCGTGCAGAGTTGCCATATATATAGATTTATCTGTATTATACACCCCCCCTTCAAACTATATGCAATTAATTTCAACTTACTAGATAACCCTTCTTTTGTAGCAATACAATTGACGGTTTAATTTTTTTTTTCATATTGCTAAATCTGTTGCGTATGCATCTCCTACTACCCACCTCCAACCTAGAGAACAATAAATAAAATAAACTCAACCCACTCCCTCCCCCCACCCCTTATGCTCTAGAGTGTAGACTTAAAATGAATAAACAATTTATGACTGACTTCACACACTTAATAGTCCACTGGCTGACGATTATGGGTTAAAGTGTTACTAAATCCGTCAATTACCCTATTTAAATTATTTTTGATTACGTTGAAATTCTACTGAAAAAGGGTTTCAAATTTTGTATGAACTGAAAAAATATCATACTCGTAAGAAAGGATCAGTTGCACTTTAGAGAGATTATCTTCCATTTAAAATAATTGTTGATGTCAAAAATCAACTCAACACCCCAAAATTTACTAAATATGTAATTTTCAGGCCGATATACAAACATTTTAGGTTTCGTCCGACTTTTATAAGAACAGCCGCCACTGTGCGGCGTCACGCCACGTTCGTCCTTGGCGGCGGCGGCGTGGATCGGCGTGGTTATTAATTATCCCCTCAACAGTTCCTTATGCTCATACCTGCTATGCTGTAATATCAAAAAGCAGGTCAAACTTCAACTGGTGGGTTTATTCAAAGTATGACTTAAATTGAGCCATGGAAATAACTTCTCTAAAAAACGAAGGTCAACACTAATCGTTGTAAATATGATGTTGAATTATACGAACAGATACGTAGTTTTAGGGAATATATGTTATTTTCTAAATCAGACTTAAATAGCAAAAAATAAAACACACTGAAAATGGTGCATACACGAGAGCTCATGTACTAGCGAGCGGTTTGTATGGCAGGTGCTGTGAAAAAAGAGAGAAAACAAGAAAACAATGCTCGCCCGCTGAGCAACGTGAGTTACTCGAGGTACCTCAAAAGCAACTCTGAATTTGCTTGTGTAAAGGCGCTGTCTTGCCCCTTCGTTAACCAAGTTAGTTGATTCGAGATTTGTCATGCAGAATTAAAAACAATGTTTACCCAACGATGGAAATTCTTAGAAAAGTTCATCAATTTCATTATAAATAAACTTTATTTGCCGAACGTTAACGGCTTATCGATTGTAGGATTGTTCTCAATACCTCGATCCCTGTCTTTCTGCAAATTAAAAAGAGCCTTTTGTTTTGCTAAGATTAGAGCTACATTGCAAAACACTGTGTCAGGAAGCAGATGATGAGTAAAACCATTTGTGACATATTTTAGTGCACCAATTTTTTTTAACACATCGCTGTTTCGATTACCATTGTTTGTGGTAACAATACGTACACTCGCGATGGAAATTTTCTCAACATTTTATAATTATTAAATTCAAACTCACTCGTGAAATTGTTGAGAGTCGAAACAAGAAAATGTACACTGGCAGTTGCTTGAACGAAACGACAAAACTTATCACGCTCACCCTCTAGATGGCACATCGTATCGAGATGTCATAATTTGTGATAAAATAAGATTTCTAAAGAGTTAATGAACATTAATAAAGGGATACATACACGGTGGAAAATTACATCGGCGCGCGTCAAATTGCCGGCGGCGCGGGCTAAAGAAATACAGCGGCGTGCCGGTTGAAAAAAGTGGCGGCGGCGGCGTGGCGCGGCGGCGCACAGATCTACTTGGAACTTCACAGAGTAACGTGAACCTGAATTACATTTGATTCCGATGTGCTGCTCCCTTATCTTGCAACTTTACTTCTATCTCATCTACGTATAGTTTTATAGAAGCTTGTTTGAACTTTCCTTAGGGTGGATTTTGAAAAACCCAAAAAGAAAGAAGTTTTTTCAGCAAAGTTTTTCTAAATTAATTTATCTTGAATTTTGTAGGAGATTTTTCTCCTCTAAACCATAACATTGAAAAGTTAGAATTTTTATTATGAGCATAAATGGAACACCCTAGTCACCATCCAAACCAAGAGATAGATATCATTTTTTGGATCAAACCTTTCGAAGACATCGTGTGTTAAAGGTTAATGGTTTTCGAATTATTGATTTCTGTCCCAAAATTTGGCATATCGTGCCATAGTGTCTTGCATCAAAATTATCATTTGTAGTGAATCTCAGAGGTGCAACAGTGATTTTTATTCATGAAAGGAATCATTTATATCCTTTATGTTACTACGGTAATCAAAACAAAAAAAGTGAGTAGGTATGTAAATACAGTGCACAGTGGTCCAGTAAGCTACTTTAGGCGGACATGCGATTTTCAATGGAAATTTGTGGTATTAGAGCTTTGGTTACTTCTGAGAACTTGTTGAAAACTTATTGTACTACAATTTGTATGAAATTGTTTTTTTCTTGTATTTAACGCAATAGTGGCGTATACTCTAACTTTTTTATGAGCCAATATCGTGAGATGATTTGTTCAGCAAAGTTGTAGAAATTGTTATTATGAAAATTATTATTGTAGAACAAATGTTTTATCTAGCTTCAAAGCCTACTGCGATAATTTTGAATTTTAGTAAATAATCGTTTTTCGACTAAAAACCATTCATTTTTAACTTTTACCAGCATGCTATGCTCTACAAAGTTGTTTGTTTAGACATTTGCTACAATTTTGCTGAATACACCATAGTTGTATTTCTTCTTGTTTTCATTTTATAGTAAATTTTCAGTTAAATTTACGCCATACTAACATGACTAACAACATGAAATGGAGCACCTTATAAAATATGGCATACCATGACTTGATTCAACATACTTTAGAGTACGTTTAAAGAGAACTTGGGAGAGATGATATTTTTCTATCTTTTTTTAAGCTACTTTCTGTAACATACAGTTTTAAATAAAAACATTCATCAAGAGCTCAAATAGAATCAAAACACACAGAAATCATGGATATCTCTATTCAGTATATGACAATTACCACGTGTTTTCATAGAAAAATGCTTAATAGGATATTAGTTAATTTTTTATTAAGTTTCAAACTTCTTCAGGTGTCTCACCACGAGTTGTACGTCTGTTGATATGTGAGATTACGGGATCGGAGGTCCCGTTATGTCCGCCTAAAGTAGCTTACTGGACCACTGTGCAGTGGCAAAACTATTTGATGTAATATCATCACAATGGAACTGACTCTTAGCTTTGGCTCTTGACAAACTATCCCTACTAATCCCTTGCAGCACGTCAAGCTGGCCAGTTCAGTGCAAGAAATTTTGTTTAGTCCTGAATAAAAAGTTAAAAACTGTTTAGCGAACTAAACAATGACTCTCCTGTTACTTAATTTTAAATTTTAGCAAGATTATTGCTCTAGTCAGATTTATAAAATTCTAGACAACTTCTCGCCTTGTCTTATTGAGCTGTTCAATAATTCAGTAGTTTAAATGATCATTATTGGTGTTATTTATCAGTATTATCAGTGTAACAAATAATCCAAATCCTCAACTAAACTCACGTATATTTTTGAAAATTAATCGGAAAAGATTTAATAAAAAACAAAGCTTTACAATCGCCGAGTTAGGAAGGCACATAACATACACCAATTCTTTCAATGTGAACTGGTGCTTTGTTTACCATCAAAAAAGTAGTTAATCGATCGGATGCTATTTGATTGCAAAAATAGCATCAATAGAAAAAAAAACTAAGCAAATTACCACGTGATTTGCTTTCCAACCCCCCCTCGTGGTCTATCGTGGTCATTTTCCAGAAATGTCTTTTTATTCATTGACGGAAGGCTAAATAGACCAGAAGCGAGTGCTGCCAACGAGTTGTCAAATTGGCGTGAAGTTTACTGTTTGTATTGTAAACAAATGAACCGTGCTGCCCCGAATACCCTTACCTAAAGTAGTTAATATCTTACTTTCCATACGGTGCAAGTGTGCAGCAACGATCGCACATGGTCGCTAATGAAAACAAAAAATCAAGAGAACGTAGCTCGCGTGTCTCTTCCTCCACATTGATCGTCATCTGCCTCGCCGCCACCATTGGCCGTCACTAGTCGGACATCGTCGCGATTCCATTACATCATCGTAATAACTGCACAGTAAACTTCATGGAAAAGACGGCTTTTTTATTACCCATATTCGTTAGTCTTTTTTTTCTCTTCATGCTTTTGCACTTCTCCTATGTTCTGCAGTAGTGTCTGTTGAGCTTTTTCGTCGATATTTGTTTTAAACAGAGTAGTTGAATGGAGGCGTTGCCGGTTGTAGTGTAGTAATCCCAGCTATTGAAGTGACACGCTAGAATCAAAATCATAAATGGTTTAGCATTTCTAAAGTTTACTTAAATGTTAGTGCGAATATTCATCAAAATTCACATCAGCTTCTTGAAAACTGATCATTCTCTTCGGCAGAGCGTACAATTTCTCCGGTAATGGACAAGGTCATTTTGCATTACTTCTGCGGACGGTTTTTGGCACACGTTCTTCGGTTTGTTATGGCATGGGCGTGAAATAGTGTCAATCAAAGCGTAGCAGTTCGTAAGCGTCTAAACTGGTCAACCACGCGGGGTATGCCGTTGTCCGGTGAAATTGAAAGTATTCCAAAACATCAACCGTGAATCAGCTGTTTTGGGTGTAACTTGGACATGCTGGAATCATTCGGCCAAATGCGGCTTCATTCAATTCAATCCGTACGCGTGAAGGTGTGGAATACCGACAGCGTGACCACGAGCCGGTTAGTGATTCAACGGCATCACACGAGATGCATTGAGTGCTTACAATGTGGTTAGCTGTCATTCGGCGGTGATGTTGTTGTTGTCGTTGATGCATTAGGAGTAAACATCGCCTCTAAGACACGCGAGGGTGAAATCGTCTACAGTTTTATCAACTTTACCTCGCTGCCGATAACGTTTTTGATATCAGTGTAACGACGCGAAAAGTGTTAGCCAAATAGAGGTTTTCGGTGCACGACACTGTCGGATGTAGCAATCGTTACTTATAGTTGCTGGTTAATGTCAACCCTTTGCTAGATGAAGAGTGATTGTTGGTGTTATTTATTTTCTAACTTTGAAGACGAATCGTGGCTCTGCGTAAACGAAACAAAGTCTCAGTGAACAGTGACTGAAGGTGATGTTGTCTGTAAAGTTAAGTTATCTGCTGAGGACGGGCTGACATCACCGAGGTGGAATGGAAATGGTTCTTGAAATTTGAGCATGAGGGCAATTTTTTTTTTGTCAACACAATGAGATGATATTTGCAATCGCATTGGAATAAGCTACAAAATGAGTAATGAATAATGATTATCATGGGAATACTCACATCTATTGTATTCGATTCTACACACTTAGAAAATTTTACAGTATTCTGTAATTTTTTACCGAACTTTCAACAGCTGAACGTTCGGTAATCTGTTCGGTAATTAAATCAATTACCGAACGTTCGGTACTCGAATTTTTCGATGAACTGTCAAAAAATACCGTACAGTTCGGTAACGGGAGATTTGATGATCTGTCAAAAACTACCGTACAGTTCGGTAATTTTTGTAATCTGGTACCGAAACGTTTCGGTATTGTTTTTATTGTTATACACCAACATATTCGGATGTTATTGTTTTATTAAACAAAACTATATTTGTTGTTAATTGTTTAGTTTCTTATTAATTTATGTTCGGATATATGAACTAAAATATGATTTTTAATAATGATACATATCTGGCAGTAAAAACATATCAACACCGGGGAATCCTGTAAATAATTATATTTAATTAAAATTAAAAAAATTAGATGAATTCTTACTGAAAACCTCGATGAATCCAGGATCCTGCTCCTACAGCTGCTGGTATACCTGCTCTATCACCATTAATTTCGGGTTTCCACCACGAGATAAAAACTTTTTAATTTAAACTTTCCAAACCACCTTCTGGAACGCAACCGATCACTGGAACCACGAGACTTCATAGAAAATGGCCAACAGTTTGACACATAATAATACATTACCGGGCTTCGGTAATTCAGAGTTCGTTTTTCGTTTTGTTCGGTAAAGTGCTTACTTACCGTATTCAGTGATTGTTTGCTTTTACCGTATGAATTTTTTTTTCTACCGAGCACGGTAAATAAAACACAACATAACAGATTGTTCGGTAAAGTGTTACAAAATTACTGTCAAATTATTTATGTTTACCGAAAAATCGGTAATACTTCATGTTTACCGAAATATTTCGTCAATTGTTTTTACCGAACAGCAAAATCGAGTTTAAGTGTGTATGCTTACCCTTACATAGCCGGTAATTAAAATACAATAGCCAGTATTTTTCTTAGCAACATTATTATTTGTGGCATATTCGAATTATGACAAAAATATTAAAACCGCCAGATCCACTGAGTAGCATTGGGAATAAAAGAAGATTCAAAAATAAAAGGCAATTAAATTATCCATTTTTTTTTAAATGTTCTACTTTCCGTCGACCTATTTCCTCACATGGTGACAACCACCGACGCCAGGGAGACGACTCCACCGCCTGGGCCAAACGGCTTTACTTCCCTTCCGAAGGAAGACGTGACCAGATTTTTTCGCATCAGAAAAACCACCGACGTCGACTGGGATTAAACCCAGACCCACTGGGGTGCCAAGAAGCAGCCACGCTTACCAGTACACCACCGACGCCGGCAAATTATGCATTTGATGAATAAGATAATCAACGAATATTTTCGGATCGGACAGAGGAAACAGGGACAAACGATTTCGTAAGTTTACGTAAATCGTTAGGAGTGACGTGGATTAAAAGTTTAATGTCACTCCATTTGTTCTGACTTAAGTTGATCAGTGATGCTCTATTTTTCTTTTAACGGTTAGGACACAATCGTTAACTTTAGTCCTAATCCAATATGGCTTATGTTTATAGTGGCATTTACCGCTCTCTGAAAAGAGAAGAATGCCGGGAAATATGTTTTCTTCTGACAGTAGAGACATGGTCAAACATTATCGTCATAGCATTTGAAGCTAAACATATGTTTCGGAGCTTTAATGAATAATCAACACATCAATTGGTTTGGCTTCCAATGCAGTTCCGTTCCAACCAACTTCTCGAACGGTAGCCTGGTGGCGCAGTGCCACATAACCAAAACAAACGTTAACAGTCATTTCCAGTCTTATCAATTCAAGCTGAACAATGCATTAGGTCCTAAGTAACATTAAGAGATTCTGTTTGTTGAATTTTTTTTTCGTTAATAGTTTGTCTTTTAAACGATTTGCTGATGTTTTTGACGTGTTGGATCCTTAATTACACTTTATATTACCGTACTGTTTGTTCAAAATACTTGTACATGTTTTTACATAGCCGTAGGAACGCAAAGAAAAAGTCGACAAAGAGAGCCTCTCAATGTTACTTAGGACCTAATGCATTGTTCAGCTTGAATTAATCATTATTTGGTTTCAATATTTTGTATTGAATACGAAATGTTTTAATTCAAGAAACAGACGGAGCAAAAAACACGTGAATTCAAAAGCGCAGTTTGCTGCGATCTGATTATCATGTAAATACTCATGCATTTCAAGTCAATCAAGCTGAACAATGCATTAGGTCCTGAGTGACATTGGGAGGCTCTCTTTGTCGACTTTTTCTTTGCGTTCCTACACACTCAGATTATTTTACAGAAATCTGTAAAGTTTTACCGAATTCTCAACAGCTAAACGTTCAGTTATCCGATTTTACGGATTTCGGTAAAATTTTACGTAAATCCGGTAATTTTTTTACAGATATATGTAAAATTTCACCGAAATTCGACTATTTTGAACTCACAGTACGGTAATATGAGGTGTAATTAAGGATCCAGTACGTCAAAAACACCAGCAAATCATTTAATAAACAAACTTCTAACGAAAGAGAAAGTCGCCGAAGATAATCTCTCAATGTTACTTACGACCTAATGCTTTGTTCAGCTTGCAATGATGGATCCATTGAAAAGCAATATGCAATTTTAAAAGTTTTTTCTCCATTACACTGCATTGTTGCTTACCATTCCAATCACATTTTGCGATACGAATATATTGTAAAATATGTTCAACATGACGCTTATTATTGTTTGCAATCTGCAAACTACTGAAAGCTGATCAAATATTTAAGTCCTCGTCAACCACTCGGATGCAAGGGGCCTGGATAACTGTATTATCGACTGGATAATGGCGATGCTAATAGACCGAGATATTTCTGCTGACCTTGAAAGTGCACAACAAACTATTAGACCGATTAAGGGCTGTCCTCAAGGAAGAGTCCTATTGTCCTCTGCGTGGTTCTTAGTAGTAGTCGAACTTAAAAGACTAGCGGAGCTAGGGTACGAGGGGATTGTCTCTGCTGACGATTAAGCTATAATAGTTCGTGGGAAGTTTGATGACACGTCGGTTACAAACTGCTCTCAATATAACTGTAAAAATGTGCAGAATAGAGGGCTTAAATCAGACTTCTAAAACTGTTCTAGTACCTTTTTAGAAAAGGAGAAAGCTAAATTTAAAACAGCCTACTCTCAATGGAATTCAAGTTCAGTTTGCAGAAGAAGTCAAATAGCTTGGTGTTTGTGTTAATGTTGATGAAAAAAAAAAAACTGAACTGGTAATCCCATCTTGACAAGGTTATCACTAAGGATACAAATGCCATATCGGTATGTAGTAAAGCAGTAGGTAAAACATGGGGGCTTCGACTAAAAACTGTCCATTGGATTTGTTCTGCAGTAGTTCATCTGAAAATTGCATATACATCGCTTATATGGTGGCCTAAACATAGTGAGTTAACCACCCAAGTGGAGTAAACTGCAAAGACTTGCTTGTGTATCAATAACTTGGGCAATGAAAAGTACACCATCTGCTGCTTTGGATGCCTTTCTTAACATGTTACCATTACACCCATTTGTAAAGCAACAGGCAGAAAAAAGGCCTTGCAATTCAAACGATACCATAAAATTGTAGATGGTGATCTGGTAGGACATTTGAAGATCCTTAAGAATTTTAAGCTTAACTCATATGTTAAAATAATAGGAGATAGGATGACAACAAAGACAAACTACGACATTCCCTTCAACGTGGTTATATTAAGCCGCTATGTATGGGTGTCTGGTGGGCCTAGTTTGCGTCCAGGTTCCATTTTATAAATAACATATGGGTCGACAATGGAAGAAAAAACTGGAGCTGGGGTTTGTGGCCCAGGAATAAGGAAAGCTATACCAATGGGACATAGTCCAACGGTATTCAAAGCAAAAATTCATGCCATTATTGAATGTGTGAATATTTGTTCATCGAGGAAATACAGGTTTGCAAAGATCTGCATTTTTCCAGTAGTCAAGCAGCTCTCAATGCACTTAAAGCTTTCACATGTAAATCAAGGCTAGTGTTGAAATGCATTCTTTCTTTAAGAGAATTGGCCAGTAGGAACGAAGATTATCGAAGTTGTGGTATTGAAGGATATGAAAAAGCTAACAGCCTAGTATAAGAAGGTTTAGCATCAAATTTTATTGGTCCGGATCCATTTTGTGAAGTCCCAGAGTAAATCCGGCGATGAACACTGAGGCTGAAAATCTCTTTAATAAGGTACAGCAAAAAAAGTCCCAGAGTGTGCGATGAGGGAAAAAATTGGGAAATGTCCATGGTAGAGTCAAACTGGAACGCTACGGATACACGCAGACAAGCCAAGAGATTTATAAGACCAAGTGCTGTAAAAGCCCGGATCCTACTAAATCTGAGTTAAAAAGAGCTTCGGGTAATTAAAGGGTATACGGAATCAAATTGCGACACACACAAATATTCGGAAAAATTCGCCCAATCAACCAATCATCCTCAAACTTTCAGGGAGTAAAATTATTTTTTTTTGGGTGGCTATCGCACTTCAACTTCGAATCAAAACAGTAAAAACAAACCCTTAACATCTCGGCTGTCAAAAAAGTGCGCGCACACTTTGATCCGTGCTAGTATACACGGTTTTGTCCGAAAACCCAAAATGGGTAAAAAAAACATTTTAAAATAGCATGCCTGTCTTTCCCAATGGGGAAAATTCTCAAGTGAGTAAAAAAATACCTATAAGAGGAAAACAATAAAAAAAATCGGGTATATTTTTACACATTAATGGGTGAAAAAACATTTAAAATCCAACCGGATCCGATGCATTGTTGGTGGAGTTGCGCCACTTGTTCCAGTTTTTAATCTTATAAAGCCCGATTTAAAGTAAATTTGGACGCATTCAAGTGATCATAACTCAAAATTTAACAGCATACACGGTTGATCGAAACGAACGAAACAAAAGGGTATTTATTCAGCTTTCAAACGATATAAAACAAGTTATTATATTTTACCCTTTTGCACGAACTGTCGCACTTTACTTGCACTATAACCGGGCAGTACCCTTTAATGGGTATAAATGTACCCATTTTTAAAAATATATGAAGCTGTAAAAAAATGGGTACTTTTAAAATCAAATAATGCATACTAAAGACCCATTTTTTTTTAAATTTTCAATGAGAGACCAAAATATTTGCCGATGTGAAAACCCCCGAACGAAACTTGGCATACCTGAGAGGAAAGACCTGTGGCTAAAGAGTTGTCGTTACGAATAGGGAACGTCCATTAATTATGTCGCGTTAGAAGTGACTTTATAAAACCTGACCTTGTCACGTTTTTTGTATGGACCTTCAATTTTTTTGTATGGATGGTCACGTTCTCCGTAACGTTTGATTACTAGACACACCGTTGACTTTGGGAATTTTAACACTTTTGCTAATTTTGAGGCAGACCACGAAGGACTCTCTAGATGTTTGTGTACAATTAATTTTCTTTTCTCAAGTTCCATGATCCATTATATCGAGATGTGTCGATCAATCGAAAAAAAACTTCTCGCCAATTACTTCGTCAATAAAACACACAAAATGTGTTGTTGAAACCACCATGGACGTGTATTAAAGGTATTAAACCGTGCGTTCAGATTGACTTTGAATCGAGCTAAAACTCAAATAATATTTGAAACTATACACTTTCGGAACAGCGCAATGATATTTTTTGTATGTAAGTAATCTAATGCTTCAAAATTATGCCTCCAGATCGTCCATGGTAAAGCTTTAACTTTAACTAAACATTAACCATCGTTTTATGTGCACGGAATATTGTGGAGCTCGTGAAGAAGTCGAATCCATCAATATACCAGAAAAAGCATGAATAAAAACAACTATAAGTATTTTATTTTTTATTATTTCAATTACAGTCTATTAAACTGCTACATAATCTATATGCAACAATGGGTAATTTTTACCCATAATTTTTGCGATGGGTGGAACAATATCCAATTTGCGACATAAACTGCTTTTTTCCCATTGATGGGAATTCTCATTGAATGAGGAGTGGCACTTCTAGCGAAAATGGGTGTTTCTTCACCCATTAATGGGTTTTTGCAAACGACCGTGTATGATCGAATATTTCATTGCGCTGTCACCAGACGTCGTTGCAATCACAAAAAAATAGTTTATCTTCTAGATTATTCTAGAAAATAATATCTGGGACACGTTGATAATTTACCATCTTTGACTGAACTGAAGTTTGCTGATAGCTTGGTGCCTGAATAATAACATTCATTCCAGTGGTTTGATCCGACAAGACCGGAAGAAAGACTTGGTCTTCTTGGCAGTAGGCTTCGGGTCGTTGTCCTGCTGGAATACGAACTTCTCTTCAAGGCCCGTCTGGATCAGCGAAACCTCCAGATTGTCTCGCAGGATGTTGATGTAAGAATCTGCCGTCATTATCCCGTCGATTTTCACAATGCTTCCCACTTCACCCCACGAAAAACACCCCCAGACCATCACATTTCCTCCTCCATGCTTCATCGTGCCTTGGATGTGGCGCTCCTGAAGCTCCCCTCCCGATCTGCACCAAAAACGAACCCGCCGCTTTCGGTTAAACAGCTCGAATTTTGATTCGTCCATCCAGAGAACCGTTTTCCAGACCTCTAGGGGCTTATCAGCATGCTCCTTAGCAAACTTAAGCCGTTTGGCTTTGTTTGCCTTGCTGATAAATGGGCGCTTCCGGGCAAGTTTGCTATTCAACCCCTGTGCTACGAGACGGCGACGAACAGTTCGACCGGAAACTGATAACTGAAGGGTTTCCTGGATCTCGCGGACAGTTACCTTCGGGTTCTTCTTGACTTCGCGCATGATCTTGGTGTCCGTTCTCGCATCCGTTTTCCGCTTCCTGCCTCTGCCAGGGCGATCCACCACTGATCCAAACGTTTTAAGCTTCAGAAGAATTTTGCCAACCGCTGCCTTACTGATACTGTACTTCTTAGCGACAGCCCGGTGCGATTCACCGTTTTGCACATCACGAACGACCAATTTTCGGATACCCAAGGGAATTGCTTTCGAAAGCACTGCGTTCTCCATTTTTTTCAATTGAATCAAATGCGATCACGTATACAAATGCACCAGGTTGAGCCGTTTGCTTCAAAACATGTCAAAATATCAAAACATAAACAATCGAGGGGTCTTCCAATGGGAACTTATCGAAAACATATCGATTTTTGAAGCGGGCACTTTATTTTGTCACTGTTTTTTTTTCAACACAAATTGATTTTTTTTCTTTGAGTAAAACTCCTGTTTTTTCAGTATTTCATAAGTGAAACATAAAAAGAATATAAAAAATAAAATAAGAAAATAAACTACACTGTGTTTACTTTAATTTGAACCAAGTAAATGAGAGAAATTGAAAAAAAACAAAGAGGTGGGCACTTTATTTGGCCTATCAGTGTAAAATTAGACAATTTATTTTTACGTTCAGTTTTTAAAAATAAATAAATAGAGACACGTTATACTGTGATAAAAAAAACTAGATCGTTTTCTTATACAAAAAAAAACAGCTATACAACTGTACCATGCATGTTAAGAATAGTACTTCGATAGTACAGTTAGGAGATTTGTTGTTTTCGTAATGCATCTTATATACATCTAATAGAAACTGACAATTTCAAGAACCATTTCTCTCCAGCCTTCGAATGTTATCTCTTCGGCATTCAATGAAATAAACGCGATATCGCACTTTTCTGGGCAAACAGGTTCGCCGTAAGAAATAAAATAAATAAAAAAAAACTCCAACTACACGTAAGCATATCAGTGGTGCTGGTAGCCGTACGGTTCTTCCACCTTGCTCGCCGGGTAGAACTCATGGATGCATAGGTATGGCAAGTGGCCTGGCAGTGGTCAGTGCAAATACCGCAAAAAATGTCTACGATACCGCTTGCTGCTCAAGTGTTGACCAATGAGCAACAACGAGTGACATGCTTTGAACGTTTCCTCACCCTTTGTTTCGCTTCTCTCGGGTTTCAGCGTATGGCACTTGGATGATAAGAAAAGTTTCCAGCTAAATTACTCTCGGTGTAGAGCGTTTGCGTCGGCGTATGGACACTTTTATTTGGTGCTGGTTGTTTTATATAGTGTGCAAAGTTTTTTGGAAAAGAACGAACTGAAAAAAACATGAATCGCTCCAAAAGTAAAAATCAACGGAAGGTGAACTCCAAAGCGGGTGGGCAAAAAAACAATCCCGAGTCGGTGAGCCAAGCTTCCGATCCGAGTGAAGTGATGAAAACGTCTAGGACTAAAGCAAACTACCGTAGTGGAAAACAGGGTAGTAAATTCAAAAATATTACCGCAAAAGTAGACACAGGTCGGTCTGCCGATGTGAAGCCTTCAGAAATCAAGCAACCCGCGGAACCTACTCCCGATCCTCCAATAAAAATGGAACGATCGAACAGCTTTAGTATAACGCGCAAGTTATCCAAAATATATAACAAACTCAGTGCAAGCCGTGAAAATGTGTCCAACTCTGCAGAGGAGCCCACAAAACCCTTCCAATTCACCCGAAGCCTAAGTCTATCATCTATTCAATTGAAGAAGAACTACAGACGAAGCCAGAATGAATCCAACTTGGAAAAACTTCACGAAGATGCAATATTGGAACACGCGGAAAACAGTGACGAGCCCCCCGTAGCTGTAAATAGTAAGGTAGTACCATCAAAAACCGAAGCACCGAGGTTGGAACGCTCAAATAGTATCATTGCGTCCTTCCGTCGGAAGATCAGTTTCCGTTCCGAAAGCAAACCCAAACTGCCAACCAAGTGGAACACATCGTTGCAAAATTTACGCCAAGAAGATTACATGGTTAGTTATCATGATCTAAGCTTCGTCGATTATGATCAATTTAACCAATATGAAGCTCATCTGGAACGACGATTAAGTGCTAGCCAGTGTGATTTGACATCGAAACGTCCGGTCTCAATGGTGGTACAAACAACTGGTATCCCTCTGACAGAAGCCACCAATGCTCCGGTTATAAAAAGACGTCAAAAAACGGATCATGATCTCCGACGGAAAACACTGGTCCGGCATAGTTTTGATTATGAAAACAATCTTGATTTGGATAAGAACCTGTATCGAAACAGCATCGATGGTGAAAAGTTAAAATTCTTCAGCAAAATTAATCGTAAATCCTTCCGTTGGAGTGCGGATGTTGAACGGGATGTCGATGCACTCAATTTGGATAATTATGATCAGCTGAACGTGATAAAGCATCCTTCTGGTGAACTTGTACATTCCGTATCCGCTGAGGGAGCACTTGATGTTTGTGATAGTGGAATGATAGATGGAGTTGGAAGTGAGAAGTCAGACAAGGTGAAAAGTGAGCAGTGTAGTGCAAGTGTAGGATATGTGAGTCGTAGTGAGAGCATGAAGCGATCGAGATCCTGGAACGATTCCCTCGTTGAACAAGACAGGCCATTCGAAAAGGTAGGTCAATAACATGTTTCAGTAAAATCATTTTATGGTATTGGATGGAACTGTAGACAAAAGAAAAAAAGATTAGAAAGGTTTCACCTGTGATAAGTGTGGAATGTTATCAAGAAAGATTTGTGGCAAGGTATAAAGGGTAAAATATTACTAACCAAGCGGTGAAATGAAAACCTTTTTCTTCCAATGTTCAACGGTATGGATTATAACATTAAAAATATAAAACTCTTTAATATCATCCTCTCCAGTTAGGACAATCAATTGAAGAAATTAGTTGATTGAATTGAAATTTACAAGGATTTTTCTTGCATTTGGCAAGATGGTCTGTTTTGTTAGATCGTTAAAAATAAAAACAATCAGCCAGACGAAGTTTGCCTGGGTTCTTAATCGTTGATTTCCGCATTGCCAAATTCTAAAGGTTGTGCGGAATCAAATTGCACCACTTTTAAATGGTTGTAACTTTTTACCCGTTTGGGTATTTTCCATTTTATATTTTCTATTCATTAAAAATTTGGGTGAAATTAGTTCAATGTGAGTTTGTTTACGCTGTGTAAGTTTCACTAGCAGATGTGTAATCGTTGAGAAGATGGAGTCGGAAGAACAGCAGCGGTGCAAAGAAATTTTGCACAGGTCTGTAGAAAATCCGGATCTTTCGCATCGTGTCATCAGCAAGAAGCTGGGAATGGTAAATTCTACAGTGTCTCGTATTTTAAATTGGTACCACGAACGTTTGACCATCAATCATAAAGAAAAAAGTTACAAAAATGAGTCTCCGTACAAGGCCTGCACTCTGAAAAAATGCACCAGACAAAAGTGTTCGCCAAAAATTTATTTCATACCGGATTTTCTTGAAACTTTCAAGGAATCAACAAATAGATATGGATTTTGTTTCGGCATTATTATTTTATTCAATTTCCTTTCCATCGTTGAAATCCCGCACCTTTCCCTTAAGACCCCTCATTACATTTTGTGCAATGGTGCAGTCAGCCTTTTTGGTCACTTACATCCATCCTTTCTTCAACTCCAGCTCGTTCTTAAGCACCTTGGACGATTTTCGAACTTTGGCCTTCATTATGGCCCAAAATATTTCCACCGGACGAATCTCTAGTGAATTTTGGGGGTTGGTAGTTTTTGGTACAAAAACAACGTTATTTTCTCTGTACCAATCCAACGTCAATCGTGCGTAATGGCATGATGCCAGGTTCGGCCAAAATAATGTTTCGCCTCCGTGTGACCGCAGGAAGGGCAACAGACGCTGCTGGAGGCAGTCGGTGCGGTAAATTTTGCTGTTGATGGTACCCGTTGTGATGTACGGTTTACTCAGTTTACCGCATTGGCATATGGCCTTGCAAAGCAGGTATTTTTTAGTGAATTTGTCAACTTTGTCCACTTCCTTATGTCTTCCGGAACATCAAACCGTGATTTGGAAACGTAGAACTCCAGCTCCGGTATCTGCTTTGCGTCTGCCTTGATGTAGGTTTCGTCATCCATAACCACACACATCGGTTTCGTTAACCAATCTCGATACAGCTTCCTTGCACGGGATTTGGCCGCCGTGTTTTGTTGATCACGCCGGTTCGGACTTTGTATACACGAAGCGGACCTTGTATACACGAAGCCCAGCTCGTTTCATGGTTTGCTGAACGCACCAGGTGGAACATTTTGCCTTTAGAGCCGCATCGCGAATCGAAAGGTTCGGATTACTCTTGAAATAATCAAACACATTCCGGGCGTTCACAGGATCAGCTGTCTTTCTTCCATTTCCAACCCGCCACTCGGTTGTCTGGGACCCCTTTAACGATTTTTCTACCCGAAACCCAGTTGTATGGGTGATTCCCAGTTGTCTTCCGATCAATATCATGGTCGCAGTCGGATTTTCCATGACGACGTGTAAAATTCTCCGGCGATTTTCTACTTGCTTCGATGACATCTCAACAACCACTTGACCGATTGTTTTGAAATTTTGCACATGTTAACAATTCACAACAATTCCAATCTAGTTATACCCAGATTTTCATTAATTTTTACTTGCGGACAAAAAAGGAATACATGGATAAAAATGGTGCATTTTTTTCGAGTACAGGCCCTAGTGTTAAGGATCACAAACGAGTAGTTCAAGCTTTCAAGAGGAATCCCAACAGATCAGTTCTAGATGTGGCGAAGAAACTGAATCTTACCAAAACTTTCGTGCAAGATGCAAAAAAACGTGAGGTCACACGATGGTCCTACGTGTTTCTGGCCGGATTTAGCCTCGTGCCATTACTCGAAAGAAGTTTTGGAGTGGTACAAGGCTATAGAGGTCAATTTCGTGCCGAAGCATCTCAACCCTCCGAACGCACCGGAACTGCGGCCAATTGAGAAGAACTGGGCAATCATGAAGCAGGTTCTTCGGAAGCATTCTAAGGAAGTGAGATCGGAGGAAGATATGAAGAAAAAATGGATTGCCACGCAAAAAATAGTTGGTCTAAATGTTTTACAAGACCTTATGAGTAGTGTAAAGAAGAAGGTTCGTGTATGTAGTTACGGAATTGAAGTCGAGTTATTAGTACGAAACACTGAAGAAGTCTGCACATTGTAGACGAAATACGCGTATCTGTCGAAGATAAGCAAAGGTAGTTTGAATTAAATGGAAGATACTAATTTTTCTTCTAATTTCTAGTTACAGGTATTTCACTAAACAGCTCAAACCCTCTAGGATTCATTGGAAAATATTCATTACATGTTGTAGTTTACTCCCTGAAAATTTAAAGATGATTGGTTGAACGGGCGAATTTTGCCGAATATTTGTGTGTGTCGCAATTTGATTCCGTACACCCTTTACTTAGTGTGTTTTTTTCATTGCGAGGTTTTTTTTAGGCGGAATGGCAAATCTGCAACCAGAAAGGGTGTGGAGATGAGGGTTACGACTCCTTGACCCACTAATAACCCACCCGTACCTTAAGCGCTGGACCCTCTCTGAAACCACCTATCGGTATTACTTCGGGGATGGGGCTGTTGTGCTTGTTAAGCACCCACTATATCTTACTACTTAGGGTTTTAGTAGTTCGGTTGTGCCTGCGACGTGCCCTTGGTCATTTCGCCATTTTTTGGAGATCTGGGAGGCTGCTATGCATATCGCGTCACAGATGTCCCGGTTTTGGCACATCCACTGGACCATATTATCCGGAGTCGTGTCGTGACCGTTTATGGCAATAATGCCGGATCTCACGCCATCGAAGCGAGGACAAACGGAGGACTGTCCATGCCCATATTTGTGCAGATATTGTCTAAAACAGCCGTGGCCTGACTATATCTGCTTTAAGTGGAAGATCACTTCACCATGTCACCTGCCAACCCAACTGGTTAATTCCGGGATTAGTCGACCTTTGGTGGAGTTGTTCCATTCCCTTTGCCACTTAATCATGGATGCGACTCTAGTCTTCTGAATACCTCTTGTTACACGTTGCTCGAAGCACTCTACGTCTTCATTTATGACAATGCCTATTGGCATCATCCCTGCTACATCGCAGACCGCGTCGCGTGATACCGTTTGGTATACACTAGGCTGATGCAAATTTCAAAATTTTTGCTCCCCTTAGCTTAATCGACGCCAATTCGGGTCTTGATAGTCCCCAAAAAATTTGAACACATTTGGTTTTAATTTGGCTTTGCACACGCTATTCAAAGTTTGTATGGGAATTAGTATGGAGAATCTCAAACTTACATTTCCAGATCCCTAACATCTTGATATTATGTCCTTAAACCAAATCTGATTAAGATTCATATAGTGTAAGTTGCCAACCATCAAAATGCCGAAGATACCTGATATGTAAATTTTATACAAAAATAGTTATTCAACAAATAAAATAATAAGAAATAAAAACATATAATATACATATAAAATATATAAATATAAAATATATAAAATATATACTATAATATATATAAAATAATACATGAAAAATGTAAAAACAAAATAAATAAAATATATAAAATATATAAAATAATAAGATAACAAAAATAAGAACAAAACATCATACCTAA